>JAVSBS010003668.1:0-45702 GCA_033124195.1 Coracias cyanogaster | reverse complement strand
GGCCGCGTCCGCGGGAGCGCTCGCCGTGCGGGGCCGCCCGCCATTGTGCTGACGGCGAGCGGGTGCGGGGGTGTGCCCGTGCCCGTGCCCGTGCCCGTGCCTGTGCCCGTGCCGCTTTGTGCTGCACGCCCGAGCCGGCTGGGGCTGCGTGCGGCGCTGCGCTCCTCAGCGCCGACGGCGAGCGGCCGCCGCGGCGTGTCAGGCGGGCGGGCGCGCAGGGAGGACAGCCAGCGCCGGGCCACGGGTAAGTCGTTACCTCCCGCTGTCCAGCTGCCTTTGTTCGGGGAAAGGTGTAGGGAGGCGTGCGGGCGATGTTCCGAAGGTGCCACTTTATGGCTGCCGGGGAATGCAATGGCTGGGCTGGCTCTTTCACGCTCCTTCTGTGTCCCCTTTGTTAGCGTTTTCCCCGGGAGTCCTGTGCTCTTTCAGCTTTGCTGGAAAGCAGGAGCTGTCAGAAAGATGACTTTGTTTCACACGATGCTTCTCCAGAGCAGCATCGCTTTGTTTGAGCTCCCGTAAGCCATTTATCATAGAACTGCCATCGCGTTTGAATGAGCTATGAAATCTGCTGCTTTTCACGGTTGAAAGGCAGCGGGACATCGCTTCTGCTTCCTACCCTTCCCTTGAGAACCGGAGCAGGTAAGCTGGAGGTGGTATTATTTGGCATGGGAAATGGTTGTCCTGCACAATCTCTTAGCTTAGGAAGTGTCTATTTTAGAAATAGAAATATGTGTAACACGTCTTTTCTATGTCATTAAGAGATTTTTAATGAATGGTTTGGGGGGCTTGATTAATTTTGCTGGTATTAACATGAGTACATAAAAAAATCTGCTTCTCTGTAGTTGTAGTATGCAAAACATTAGCGTGCCTCTGCTCTGTCATTTTAAGTGTAAAAATTCCCGGTTAAAAACACAGTTCAAGGGATAAATAGAGACCTGGAAACCACAACAGTGCATCCTGAAAATTTAATATGCCTGACAAGAATGGCACTGAAAGTGATCTGCTGTTGGGGGGATGGGGGCATGGAGAAAGGGAAGAGTAATTTGTAGCCACAGGCCTAATAATAGATATTCTGTCGATACTAGATATACAGATAATAAAATTTGTGATATTCCCAAACAGGTTTTCTGTACATACCTTAAATGGTGTCTGGCAATTGTAAAAGAAGACCTATTTTCTTAGAATCTAAGCCATTTAAGTGCCCTGATAACAGTAACATGTAGCAGGTCCTATATTTTAACAGATTAAAGATGATAAATTTGGGTCAGAACTGACTTTTCATTGGTATTTCATAATGCACACTCAAGAAACTCTCATCACCAAAACAATTCTAATTGCACCTTGCATAGACAATTCTTTTGTCTATACCAAAACATTAATCAGTGGGCATAAATGTTCTAGTGAGTTTCTTCAACAAAGCCACTGATATTTTTTCACACAGGCAGTAGTTAGCAGCTTTGCATATATCTTACTTTATATGGTTTGAATCCAGGTCAGGAATTAATCAAATTGACAAATCCAGCTCTTCCTTGGCTTCAATCAATTTATCAGTTTAGAGGTTATGTTTGGTTTTGAATATTTCATTGCAACAATGAAGCTGTATTTAACACAGTGAAGTGTATTGGAACTGTATATGATGATTTATGTCCCATTTATGGATAATGACAAAAATTACCTTGAAATGTTTATTAATGAATATAGCATGTAGCAAAGAAGTTGCAGCTGGTTGTTACTGGGTCTTTTTTCTCCAATAGGAAAATGTATCTCAAAGCATCCTATTCTAAAATGAAGGACCCCTTTCAAATGCCCATTTGGGCAACCCTGCATCGTAGAGAAAATTGCTTCATACTTATAAGCAATGATTTTTTTTTCCCCATGTGCTGTATAATAGGATTTTTTAAAGTGCACTGGTAGTGAACATAAGTGGTGTAAGCATGAATGTCTTGCTGTGTTCTTTGCTAAGACATTGACTTTTTTCTTTCTTGTGTAAGTTTGTTCTTTATAAGTCTTATTTTGGTTGTTGTCTTGTGAGCTTATACAGGTAGTAGCAGTGGTGAATTGGTAATGCATTATGTAATTTATTTTTTTTTTAACACCCAGTTCCTGAAAACTTAATATATTTACTTTAAAGATGGACTTGCTTTGGTAATAATATATCATTTTAATTGTAGATACTAAAAATCAGCCCTTTTAGTGCCCCCTTTATCATTACAGCAATAAGAGTAACTTTTGTGGTTTCTTCTACTTCACCTTTTAGTTTCTCTGAATACTGCTTTGCCAGATATCTCAGTCGCTGAAAATTGCTATACCTGTGTGAATAATGTAGTTTAGGGTTATTTCAATATATTCCTACTGTAGATGTGTCAGTTAAGCTCTTTTAAAATGAGAAATACATGGCATAATAAGTGTTGACTGAAATGTGATTATGAGTTCATGAATGTATTTGGTTGTTGTTTTACAATGAAACCTAACATAAACAGAATTTTTGTATAGACAGCGTAAGCTTAAATGACTGGGTCTTAACTTATTTTCCTTACAAGCCAAGAGAAGAAAAAGATATTTTTCTTTCATATTATGAATTATTCATATTTTAAAATTGCTGACTCTGATTGCTAGGAAGGATTTTTTTTTTTTTTCCTTGCATAAAATTATTGCACAGTCTTTATTCCACAAAGGCCCAAATAAGAGGGTTGTAGCAAATATGGATAATATGCCTACTACTGACATGTTAGAAAAGTGCAGTCACTTTCTTTACAGTCAACAGACTCGGGGCAATGTAGTTGCATAATAGCTTCCATCAGCGTGATGTAAATGTTGAGATGCCCTAAACACCTATATATCGTCACTGATCCCATGTATTTGAATAAGATTTAATGCAGTTATATGAAGTGCATGTTCAAATAGAATTCATTGGTTTTGAAGAATGTGATAGAAGGCAACCTAAAGTTACAGAGTTAACTTTAATTACCTTACTGCTTCCACTGGAGGGGTCAAATTCTTATTTTTCTAATCTATTATTTAAATAAATTATTGATGGAGAAAAAGTGTGTTGTTTCCATGGAGACTCTTTGACTTCTGTCTTTAGGAAACAATGAGTTTTTGTGTAGGTCTTATGCTTACTGTTTCACATCATTTCCTGAGGGGACTTTCACTCCTTTTGACTCTCTGCATTGCATATCACACAATTTCTTTGTCTGAGATCTAAAATACATTTTGTCAGAAGCACATGCCCTTGCCTTACATTCAGCCTTTATGCTTACACTGGTGAAGTCTTATAAATAAAATTGGCTTGTAACACATAATTTTTAATTAATACTGTTAAAGAGCCAGTTTGTCAGATCGGCTGAATTGCAGTCATTTGTTAAGTTCAGTGAGGAGAAAAATGTAAAGTACTTGCTGCGTGTTATCCTGGGTAAGTGGCTTATGCTTCAGTTGCGCAGTACATTAAGTGAGGATGATTCAGATGCTACTAAAAATGTATAAAGTACATCAATACATTTTTAAACACAGTTCAGTTTCTTCTTTGTGTATGCCTGCTATGTGCCAAATTACAGAAGTACAAGTTTCATGCCTCTAACAAGGCCATTTAAGAAAATACTGTCATCTCCAGCTGATTTTCAAGGAACTGAGTGAAGTAGCTAAGTAATCATGAGTTTTCTGTTGACTACCTTCATTTATGATAACCAGCACATACAGTCAAATCAGTTAAGTACTTCACATCCCAACAATATTTTGATGTGGTTGAGGTTATCATTTTAATGATAACACATATGCAAGCTTTATTTTGTTCCTGTTTATTGCCTTAAGAAAAGCTATATGACAATGATCCAAACAAGTAAAAGCCTTCCTTGCACTTTAGTGTTCAAGTGTGCAAAATGCTGTGCACATTGCTGACCTGCCTGAACATATTTTTCATTACTCAGCATATTTTGGAAGTCAGCGGTCAGAGTTGGGCAGCTTCATAAAGCAGCTCAATCTAGTGATTTGTGGTGAGGCTTCTGTAGGAGGATGCTGCGCATCAGAGATTACATTTATGGTTAAGTTGAAATGTGGAGGGAGTGTGATGAAAAGAATTACAGTGAACTGAACCACACAAGATACTGACTTTCATGTTGCTCTTCAAAGAAAGTTGATTTTCTTCAAAGTAACATGCTGTCTTTCTCTGTGCCCTCTAGTAAACCCACATTTGAAACTCTAGCACAGGAAAAAAAAAACCACAAAAAGGTACAGTGACAGCAATCTGTGAAACAGTTTGGGCCAGAAGAAAAAAACAGTCATAGGAAGCCATGTGAATGTGTAGTATCTGTGGGTATCTGTTGGTGCACCCAGGACATAGTTGGGTTGAGTGGCACCATCTGCCACCGAAATGGAACTGTCTTCCTCATTGTAAAACCTCTTTTCTGTTGCTTATTATGTTGCCAGATTTCAACCATGTGGGCTGTAGTTCATCACATGTCTTTATGACTCAGGCTAATTTTTATTTTAATTAAGCCAAATGATTAATTGAGAATTAGACTAATTGTTTTGCCATGTTAAAAAAAAAAAATTCCTAAGACCTTTTGGACACATGGTATTGTCTATACCATTGTCTATATGGTTTATATCTAGGCTCCAGATCCTCCAGTTGTCAAAGATAGGCATTTTTACTTTGTCATGAAAGCCTGCCCAAATTTTCTGTCTTAATTCTTCAGAATATTGTCATTTTTACACATTCACCTGTGAAAACTTTAGCAAATAAAATGAGAAATGACATGTTTATTCAATACCCAACACCACAGATCATTTTCAACAGTGACCTCAGTGGTGCTTGTTGCATCTGCAGTTGACATTGAATCAGAGGAGGACTGTGAATATACCAGAGACAGAATTAAAGTAGTTATTCAGCAGGACAAAGATACTGTAGTTATCAACTGTATAAGGAAAGGATTGGATGGTAATTCTTTAGAAGAGCTGTAGTTCATGGTAGATTACTTGAGGAGTTGTTGCAATAAAGACAAACCTTGTATTGTGGTTAAGTAAATAGGACACCAGCATAGAAGACACAAGAAGTGATACTTCCACTTGATACAATAGTCCTCAGCTGTAACACCATATCCAGCTAGGATGCACACTTCAAGAAAAATGTGGATGAATTGGGAGAAAATCCAGAGAAGAGGATTTAAAATATTTAAAGATTTAGAAAATAAGGGTTATGAAGGAGGGTTGAAAGGTCTGGAGTTGTTTCAGCTCCAATGGAAGAAGAGTGACAGGGTGAACAAGGCATGATAACTTTAAAATGTCACAAAGATGTTATGAAGAAATGTTGTCTATGCCTGTGGTCAACCAGATGATGCATAATGGGTTCAACATTAATGAAACTGAAGCAATGGAGTAGATCATTGAATCGGGACTTTCAGGATTTTAGCATCATTAAAAGTTCTTTGAATATGAGTCAGGAACAACACAAATATAGTATAATTCTTTCTGGAGCAGTGTGGTGGAACAGATTGCTCTCTGAGGTCTCTTCTAGTCTTATGAATCCTCAACATCTGTGCTTCCTGGTGTTGACCAGGTTGTACCTTGTCCCATCACAAATTCTGTGGCTGGCAGGATTGCCTGCATGGGATGGGACATCTGCAAAGTGAGCAGGTGTGTGAGCAGAGAGGTTTAGAACTTTCCCTGTAATCTCTTGTTTAGGGGCAAGTCTGACAAGCATTTCCCTCTTCTTTCATAGTGATTCCTCTGCTTGTGCTTGGGCAGAAAATGTGAGGGATCAAAGGGCCAGGATGCTTTGGGAGGAACCTGAGGTCTAAGTGACATCGGGAATAGGAGGATTGGAGAGCATAGGTGCAGATTTCACTAGAAACGGGACTGTGTGATGAGTGGGATAGTACATGAATATGAGGGACTTGAAGGATGTGAAGGGGAGCTAAGACTTTGAGGCAGATGACTGAGACTTAGTGAGGAGTAGGATATAGAGTAAGCTAGTAGTTAGAAAGTCAGGTTGCTGACAAAGACTCCTAATATACTAAAAGCCTTGATAAGTACAAACCGGGATTGCAAAAGTAGGGAGAAGACAACAAAGAGCAATGGAGATGAAATCACACGACTAGGAAAGTCACGTCAGAGACTAGAGGACAGTAGTGATTAAAGGCTGGAGGAGAATGGCAGTGTCTTTCTTCTGAAGATTATGCGGTCCTCTAAGCCTTAGCTGAGAGCCCACGGTTGTGTCTTAGCATTTGTGCTTTGGGAGATCCATCATAAGCAATTTCTTGATCTTTTCAAGTGGAGAATGACCAGCTGTTACTGCAGTCAGCTGCTCAGTTATCTCTTGTAACAGAGATCAGTGCTGGGGATGTAAAGATCATACGGCACCATACTGCTCCTGTTCAGGTGTGCAAAGTAAAAGACACAAAATAAGCATTTTTCAATCTTTTTTTTTTTTTTTTTGACAAAAGGGATTGCCAGGTTTGCAAGGAAAAAAAAGGAAGTGCCAGAACTAAAGTTTCCGTGTAAGGATTTAGCCTCTTTGCATGTATTTATTTCAATCTTTAATGATACTACTGAACTTTCTTTTGCTCACATAACCTAGGCTTTGCTGAGTGCACAGAATGGTTCTACCCTGAGTCTGAATCACAGCAGCATACTGAAGGAAGCTGTGGTCTCTGGCATATGTGGCATCTGTTAAGGAAGCAGGAAGATGTGTGAAGAAATTGAGGCAGAAAGTGGCTTAATTAAAACATTTTTCATGCATTCAAATGCATGAAAAAAAGCTTAGCTAAGGGCACAAAAAAAAAAATAAGGCTTGCTATTGCTATTGTGACTTTAAAAAATATTTTGTTTTTTACCTCAGTGGGTAATAGTCATGTACATAAAAGATCAGGTCCTAATTCTCCCCTAGCCCAGTGTGAAGTATGAGTCCCTACCCAACCCTTGCAAATTACATGGAAAAGAGCTGCCTCATAGTAGGAGGATAAAAAAGTAAGAGCTTTGGCTTCCCATTTTTGCTTCTAGTGACAAAGAGGGCACTTTTTCAGCCCTTTTCTCCCTTCCTTGAGGATAAATTTTGTACTTGGACTTGACATAGCTATCAGAGTACACAAGTTGCGAAGGAAAAAATGAGGCTGATTTTTCTTGTTCTTTCAAGATCCTGTTCTAAGCTTGGTGGATATTTTGCTGTAGCCTACGCTGGCCCATCTGGGGCCTATAATGATGAACGGTGCCATACTGCTTTCAGCCCAGAAGCTTTGGCAGTCATTGCTTCATCCGCTGCTCACATTTGGAGGAAGGACAGGCACCCTCAGCTTGTAGATGTGGGTTTTGATGTTCTTCCCAAACACCCTGTTTCAACATCTCAGGTTGACAATGCAAGGGTGGGTTGTACTGAATAACCCTGCTATGTTTTTTCTGGCAAGTGGATTGATCTTTCAACCACCCACACAGCCTGCTGAACACTGTCAGGAGTTACTGGGGCCTGGTATCCTGATATCAACACCTGATACTTGACTAACTGCGTGCTTCAGGTGATTGTGTTTCCTCAGATAAGATAGGAAAAAAAACCCAACTAGGCAAGCTTTGGAGCACAGAAATGTTTATTCACATGTGAATCAAGGGCTCCATTTGGCCTGGGATTACATCCCTTCAGACACCTGCCTGCTGGAACACCCTTCCCACCAGTTAAGAATGGATTCCTGGCTGCCTTAAAGCTCACCTTTCCTGGCATACTTCAGGAGTCTTTCCAACTAGAGGCTGCACTAGTGAGAGCCAACTGCTCTCTAAGCTCGAAGGGGCACTGAAGTAATATTTTTCAGCCCAGGTGTTTTCATGAAACTATTTTATATTCTCAGAGCGAAAGAGAAGATGTAGACCCAGTTGTGACTCTGGCAGGACCCGAAATGCTTTTTTGTTTATCAAACAGAATGGTGACAGTGGCATTAGCTGCTAGCCCACATTTTGCATAATTTTATCTGCAGTGTGCTTATTTACAAATTGCAGCTTGACTGGTTTGAGAAATCACTTTCAATTTCCTGTAGCCCAGATCCAAAAGCAGCACACGGTAATGCCATTTCAGCTCTAAGTAGCTCTCAGATTCCTTTCCAGGATATTTGTGACAACAGTTGTCCATTTTCAGGCCTGTGGGATGACTCTTCATCGTCACAGCAGTGACCTATTAGCAAAGGGCAGTTCTCGTAGGCAGGAATAGAGCTTCTGCAGCTCACTCTGTAGCTTTGGTTCTTTAGCTGTCACAGCGAACATAAGAAACATCTCACCTAATGATGCACTGCAAGTTGGGCTTTGCAAGTATTGTCCTAGATTTGATGATTGACAGCTGACCTGGAGATAGATCCACTGAGAACTGGAGGACATACTCTCCTGACTCTACTTGACTAACACTTGACTCTTTGTCAGCACTGGATGAGAAGGGATCTATGCTTATTTGAACATGACTAGATACTTAGGTGAACCTTGCAATATACACGAATTTGCAAGTGTTACGTTTGGCTTTGTACTTCATGCTGTCATGACTTGGAAAGGCTCCTGGTGGCAGATTATTCACAGTTTTGTGGTTAGATTTGAACCCTTTTTTTATTATGGGGAATCCCATCCAATATTTTAGTTTTTATTTATCCCTCACCCTCATCTCTTCTTTTGCAAAGAGGTTATTGAGACTTGGTATCTGCTCACCCAGCAGCAGATCATCAGACAGGAGGTTTTGTTTCACAGGCCCTGCATGGTCCAGCAGATGATCAGAATAATTTCAAGCCAATGGACCATAAGTAAGACAGCATTTTAAGAACTGATTTTTGGAATGGAGGTTTTAAAGTCAGGCTTGTTTTCCATGGAGACACAGAGAGATAAGGAATGTGCTTTCTGTGGGTAATGCTGGAGTCAAAGGGTGTTTTTTACTGGAGAGTTTGTTTACATATGTACTTGGAGTAACTGAATGTGCATATAAGGCTATACATCTTGAAGAATGTACAGTTGTTTGTGACTTTTGATCTCCATGGATTTTCTGTGTACTTCTATATCACTTAAATTTACCTGTTCACATGGGGTCGTAAATTCTGTTGTCTTCAGTTTGTATGTGTCTCAGGAGTTTTAACTGAATTTAATTAAGTTTAATTAAATCCAGATAATAGAATTGCTTAACATTATAACTGACTGCAGTCAACAGTTGTGTTTTGAATGTGTCAATAACCACATAGCATTAAGTAGTTTCAAAAAAGCAAGCACAGTTATTTTCAATTGAACACCCCAAATTAGTGACTGTGTTTTTACCATGATTTCATGTGTAGCTCTACTTCAGCCAAACAGGATGAAAACATTCTCCTTGCTTCCAGGGTGCTCTGCAGTGTTGACTCTTACCATCATGATTTGTTTGTCCCAGTGGCCAGTCTGTCTCACTGGCCACTTTTATATTTGGAACCTTTGGCTCTCTGAGGTCTACACTCTTTGGTGCTGCTACTCACTCATGGCACAGGGCACAGGTGACGACAGCGTCTCCTGAGGACCAGACTTGCTCAGTTTTGCCCAGCACAAAACTGAGTTTCATACTGAATTTCTCATGTACATTTCTTTTTGAAGGACTTTATTGCATGTGGCAAGCATAACAGTATCCTATAATGCACAGCAGAATCCAGGTCTCCAACAGTAAGCCCACAAAAGCCCAAGCAGTGACTCTCCATTGCATGTATGCAATCAGTCCTTTACAGATTGTATCATGACTCTGCTGTTGATTATGATCTTTTATTGTGTAGCTCTTACAAATTTCAATTCATTACTTTTACCACCTGTAAGCTACTAATGCCAAGTGCCACACATTAGTAGCACAGTTGAGTCTTTTCATGTTATGTTGCTGCTAGAAGGTGTCATTCTTAAGATTGCCCCTACTTCAGTTAACATAATTTTATGTACTTTCTATATAGAGAAGGAAATGTTCTATAAATTATAAATATTTATATACTGTAGATCTGCATCTCAGTCTGCATGGCTAGAACCTACATGAAGCATACTGATTATAGAATACTGCACTCAAAAGGTTTGTGAGGAAATGAATATTTCATTTGGTCTTCAGAGCAGAGCATGACTACTGTGTAGCAAATGAAGCCTTTGTTTCTAAACAAGAAGAAAAATGTTGCCTAACTGCCCATTAAGTCAGCTTCAGTTTTTCTGTTCTCTAACCTTTTAGTACTTATCTCATGAATAATCATGATTTTAAGTAATGTTTTGGGTGCAGTATTGTGTGTGTTTGTATATCATTGGATAAATTTTTTCAGTGTTTTGCTTCTTTTGGTCAATCTGAGGCTGTCAAGTAGATGACTCCTGTTCTTTATAGCTGCTGTCTGTAACTCACTTCACTCTTCATCTTATGAATTTTGTTTACTTGGGCCATGAAGGCCTCTAACTTCAGAATGAGTTAGTCAAAGTATGAACATTTTTATTTTTGAGAGACAGCTAATTATTTTTTTTTCGAGAGACAGCTAAATACCTGAACTGACACATTTAAGATTTTCAGAACAACTTCATTTTAAAGTAATGTATTTTTTTTTTCAATTTTAGATAACCTTAACTGAATTTGAAGGAAATTGGACTAGATTCTTAAAGAAAAAGTATTTCTGGAAACAAAACCCAATTCTTAACCTTTTTTTCTAGTAGACAAAAAAACCCCCAGAAAACTATTGACAAGGCTTTTTTTAATATTCACCCCATCTTGGCAGTGATGTATGATTTAGGATAGAAAACTGAGTTCATAATTTAAAGCTTTAGAACATTGTGAGTTCAGCACTTTCAGATGTAGTGAAACAGAAAGAAGATGGGGATAGTAGTGGAAGCACCCTAGGAAACTCTTTGGTTTGGCTTTAACTTTTATCATTTAGTAAATCAGTTTAATTCCCTACTGACCTCTCTCCCAAGTGAACAAACAGCCCCTGCTTCCCAAAGAATCCTGCCTTATCTTTTCTTTTCTTTTCGTCTTCAATAAAGATACAAATGCAGAAAGAATTCTAGCATTGTTTCCAAAGGTAGACTCTACATCTGTGGTTCTAATCATTAGGACCTATTAAATTATATAATAATGTATTTATTAAAGTATTATAACACAGTAAAGGTGTGTGTGTATATATAAATACACAAATGTATTGTTAAATATAATGTAATAAATAATATAATTAATTATCCCAAATAACACATTAAGAAGTCATTTCACAGACCAACACTAGCCTGCCTAATCTTAGTTCTGCAGTCCCTGTGTAAATACCAGTTTTACCGCATCTGCTTAAAGAGCCACCTCGCTGCACTGCTGTCCCATACTACTCGTGGTGGGAACGGAGATTTTGGCAGGGGGAGATACACACTGGTGTGGGAGCAGAGGCAGCACACGTAAGGTTTCACCACACGGTCATTGGTGCTTGCAGGAGCTGTGCCAGATTTGCGTGAGGAAGAGGCAAAAGGAGTCTATGTTTCTGTTACAAAAGTGAGGTCTGCTAAGAAAGAGGTGGTGGGGTCAGCTTGCCACCTGGGACACCATGAGTTACTCTTCTATGTATGTTTTTATTGCTGTTTCTTGAAAGTGGTCGGTGGTCTTACACCTGAGAGATTTGGTCCAGCAGGGACGGTTGCTGGTGCCAGAGTTCAAAGAAGTAGTTAGCTGCCACAGGTAGACCTGCAAATGGTGGCAAGATAAGTGGGCTTCGGGACTGCTGCTGGGAAGACCTTTAGCGGTGTTTAATCATTCAAACTGTTATCTAGTGACCTTCACGTGTGCTGCTTTGTCTGTGTTTGCTTTCCGTCTCAGTGCTCTATGGCTGGAGCTCCTGCTGAATTCTGCTACTGCTCTTCACACCCTTGGGGACTGTGGTGCCAGCTTTGCAGTTCTCAGCAATTAATTGCAATTACCCATTCTCCTCATATCCCTGAAAAGTTTCACCTCTCTCCAGTGATTTTAAGCCCAGAAGTTTTTGTGCCCTCAGTCTGCAAACAGAGAGGCCACTTGGATTTCTGGTTCATGCCTTTTTCTGACTGCAAGTGTGATTTTTTTAAGCCCTGTTAATTACATTTTTTGGACCCTGCATCTTTGGTCTTGGTCAGCAGAAAAGGGACAGCTTGGGCTTTTTGTCCAAACCATCCTTTAAAGTTGCAGAAAAAAACTCCTTGTTACAATGATTTATCAAATTAAGCTATCAAATTTCAATAATTAATAATATTAATAATATAATAACCAGTATTTTGTGGTGTTGCATGGCAAGTGGTAAGCTACATTGATTAATAATAGGTAGTGGTTAACATGAGATAGGTAAGGAAATAACATGTCAGGCTTTTCCTAGGGAGGTAGGAAGCTGAAAACATTAATTTCAACTTATATCAATAGATTTCATTTTTTAACCTCTTGGTATATGGTGCTGGGAAGCAGTCTCCTGTTTCAAAAAACCGTGAGGACTGAAAATCTCAATGACTGTTTCTGAGCTTTTAATTGGGTGATTTAAATGAGAAAAATACAGACAGTACACCATGTGCTGGCACCTTGTAGTCATCTGGAGTTGGTAACTGAAGAAAGTGAGCTCTTTTCTTCTTTTGCTGTTCAAAGTTTGCCCTCCAAAAACATTCCAGTGATGTTTACCTTTGATATTTCTGTTAAACACTACCAGAGATCTCCTGTGAAGTGGGAAGCAGATGCAGATGGCTACAAACAATGGCAGGTAGCTACTAGTTGGCTCTTGGCTTCTGATGAAGTTTTTTAGAGCAGGAATGAAGTCACACCAATACATTGAAACAGCTACATGTTGAATCCATAGGTTAAGTGGCTGCATTTTCTGGCTTTGTGAGTTTTGGATTTTAGTAGAGGAATTAATGTCTTACAGCAACTTTGAGCTTCAGGAAAGCAAAACACTACTGTCACACACGGTTAGTGACATTGCCAGGAAGGATGTTTGAGTCAGATGAGTTTTGCAGAATGCTCATAAATTTAAGAATATAAGAAGACTCAGACTAGAGGGTTGCTTACTTATTTTAGCACCCCTTTCCAGCTTCCTTTTTGACCCTTTCATCCCTTTCTAAAGCAGTTTGAATGTCTTATAAGCTGTGCAGCTATTTTTTCCCTGCCAGTGTTACTTCCGCTAGCGTTTTATTATTTCTGAGTTACTTTTGCATGAATCACCTATCAGAGCTGATACTAGTGTCATTATGACCAGCTTCCATGTACAGGTCCTAGTCATGGGTGATGGTGGCAGCCACTATGACCTTTAGTTTAACTTCTTGTCAGGTACTTCATGAGCCTGGGTGGAGGGACATCTTGCACTTGGGTAGCGGTCTGGCTCCTAGGTAATTTTTGTTGGGCTTCATTATGCTCCACTAAGATCTGGAAGTCTGCTTGGTCTATTATGTTAAAATAATGCCAAAAGTAAATAAATGGACTAATGAACCTGTAGCTGGTTAATAAGTTTAAAAAAACAGGGAGGACAACCTCCGTGTGCAAGGTGATGTACAAGAAAGAGGCTATAAATTTTGGATGTTTTGTCTGCTCCTTCATCCTTCCTATGGAGGGAGAAGTACATGGGCTTCTCATGCCATTGATAGTTGTGTGAATTTGGGGTATGTGGTCAGGCTGGAGAGAAAGCAGCATGCAGGCACAGAGTCTGGGCTTTTAAAACAACGGTTTGCCACTGTGAATCAGGTGATTCTCAAGGTAACCTTTCGGTCTGCACTGCTGAACCTGGGTCCTCCTCTCTTTATTTTCCACATAGGCAAAATGCATGCAATTAGCAATAAATGACATTTCCGCTTTCTCTCTTAAAGGGCAAAAAACCGTATATAAATACATAGAGTATAAGGTACATTTCTGCCCTTGCATAGGTCCCTGGTCCCGGCACAGGCAGCTGCTGGCCTGGTTCCCCGATATGCTGCCTGATCAAAAGGCAGTAAAGCCCTGCTGAGCATGAGGGAATGCCGCTGCTGGGATGGCTCCACTGGTCAGCAGGTTTTATCATCCCTGTAAAATGCTCTGTTAAGTTTATAAAAGATGAAAAAGAGAAGCAGCACTGTGCTGCACATATATTTTCTTTCTTGTCAGCCACATATGTTGTCTCCACCTGACTGACTGAACTTCCATTCTTTCTCTGAGTCGCTGCTATTCTTGCAACTGGTGCCTTGTTTCTTTTCTTTTTCCTTTTTCTAATAAGGGCATGCCTAGGATTTTGCTACTGTGCAGTGCTACTGTGCAGTGCATACTGTCTCATTCTTCCATGCAATCTAGTCTTATTTGGCATGGAGTTTTCTCAAAAAGTAATTAATATTTTTTATCTTCTACAAACTGCACTAGCATTTTCATCTTCCCTGGGATTCCAGTGTCATAATGTTCAATGTTATTAATATATTTTATTTAGCAACAGACAAATAACAGCCCCTTATTTGCCTTATAAAATACTCTTTATTTTCTAAATATTTAAAGAACTAATGTTCATCCACAGCCAGTAATTCTGCCATACAAAGATGTTTATTAGTATTTTATATTGTTATGTGTACATCTGTTCTATGCCTGTGGAGATGGGTTGATTTAAAATCAAATGAGTTTTCTAATACAGGAAGCACTGGGACTGACTCTGTGAAATTCAGGTTCTTTCCAGTGCTTTAGAGTGTAAATAAGCACTGCGCAGCACAGCAGCCTTCGCAGTAAGGATTAAGGCCAATAAAAATACACATCTGTTTACAAAGTGGATACTTTTTCTCCCTGTCTGCATAGAACACATTTAAAGGGGGAACGTGAAGCTGGTTTATGGTATCAAATCAAATGTTTTCATTCTGCAGGGTTTTTGTTCTTTTTCTTCACATGAAAACACTTTGAAAGACGGTGTAATAAAGTATATCTAGTGCCTAAGGCAAATCTAAGTCTCATTGATCATCTGTCTAGTGCCTGTATTTTTGCTCAACTATTACTTAATGCATTAATGCCATATTTAATACACTGGTACCGTGGCTATAACAAGAAGTGGTTTGTAGATTAATACATGCTAGAGTGACTTGATGTTTCTAACTCTAATACATTTTATCAGATAACAGTATAGTAGTAGAGACTGTTACTTTGCTTGAGGAAAAATAATTTTTCTCTATAAATTCTAATGTCTGGTAAGGGAATACTAACTTCACATTCTGATATTTCACGTACTGTGACAGATCTCCTATACATAAAACTGCTTACAATGAGTCCTTGACACACTGTTTTCATATGTGAAGGACAGGAAGGGCATTCTCCAGTCAACACAGGCTATTTAAGACACAGGCCTGGCTTATAATTGCCACAATAATGTATAATAGACCTGTCCACAAAAGGCACTACTCAGCATTGCTTTCTTTGAATAGTTGCCTGGTCATCTAAACTATTATCGTCTTGTAAAATAAATAAATTTATATATATTTATATCTCTTTAGGTGCATCTGTTTCTCAAAGCTCTTTTCTCGTGCAATGTATGAAAACCTCCTCTGACAAGATTCGCAAACTTCAATCAAAAATCAAGTACACTGTACCTATTCAGATTCTTCCCCCTATTTCCCAAAAGTAACAAATGTTTTTTTGCTCTGTGCTTATTCTTTCTACATCTGTGTGTGGTTTTGACTATGAACAGCTGAATACAGGGTTAGTGTCATGCCAGTTATTGTCGTCATGCAAAATAAAAAAACAATGTAGGAATATTTTCCCCAGTAATATATGTTTTCATTGCTAGTGGAGGAGAGATGATAATTAAACCTTTCAGATTATTTGCAGTTTCCTGTAGGTAAATGTGAACTCCAGCTGGTCTCCAGGTTGGCAGGACAACAAAAGAAAGCTCCAGTCCAGCAATTGCATGGCTGGTTTAGAGTCTTCCTGAGGATCTGGGCTTAGGGTTTCAGGCTGCGGGCTCTGTGCTAAGGGGGACGCGCATTTCTCAGTTCATAGCTGGCTGGCATTGTGCTGTCCCTGATTATGGGTGACTGATCTTAAAGGCTATGTAGACATTTTTGGGGTAGCACTCAGATAATTATCTGAAGAGTTGGATCCATTTAAAAACTCATTCAGGAGGTGGAGGAACTTGGACCTGTGTCATTTACACTGCCTGACTGAAAAACTTGATGCAAGGCCTTTGTTCTGCCGAGCAAATACAGCAAATACAATGGGCTGTCCTGATCTGTCCAAAAAAGAGAACCTTTCTGTGCTTATCGGGTGGCTGGGCAGGCTGGCTCTCACTTGCACATCCTCTCTGAGTCATTGGAGGTGGCTTTGATGTTTGTATGCAGGCTAACATCCATTGCAAAATGGCAGTCTTTCCTCATGTGTGCAAAGTTTACCCCAGGAACAGCTATTTGCTTTAAGGAACGTAAGCATGCACATCCTTTTTGTAACTAACCTCCTCTGGACTGAAAGCAGCAGGCATTGCATTGGCATCAGGGATCTGGTCACACTATGTGCCCGAACTACAGTGCACATCACTACTGAGAAGCCTGCATCACCTCTTCTTCAGGTTGCATGTTTGTACGGCAGTACTCTGCTCTCCCTGAACTGGCAGATCTCCTGTTGGCAAGAGCTGGTGATTCAGGTACTGGAATAACGAAGAATAATCGTGGAGGTTGTTTGACTTCTAGCATCAAGGAGAGAGTTTTCCAGTGCACTAGAAAATACAAAATGATATAGAATTCTATTATATACAATGAAAAAAAGAGATGGAGTCCTCTTGCATTTGTGTGTGTGCACATAAAGAGCTGTTTTTTAACAGCTTTCTATTACCCTTTTTCTTTCTTACTATTAACGTAACTAGGAAGAATATTTAAGTTTTTAATAGCTGTGGGCTTCTCAAAAAAAGCTAAAGTCTCAATAAGAAAGGAAAAAGCGAAATGGTTATCACATGAAATAGGTCTACTGTCTCATGCAAGAGTTGTATTTTTTCTGCAACTACTGATTGCTGAAGCACCCTGAAGAATAGCGCTCACCCAGATCCATCTTCTCCTGCTTTAGAAAAGGCTTTCAGAAAAGTCAGTGACAGTTTGATCTAGGAAGATGCTTTAAAGTTGATTAAATTGAAAGGCATCATGAATATTTTTATTTCTGTTTTAGCTCAACTTATTGAAGTTGTTTTGTAACTGATCTAGGTTACACCAAAATTAAAGTCCATACACCATTTATTACATTTTTCCTTTTCATGCAGACAAAGCTTATATATGTGTAGATTCAAGCAGAGTAATGCAAGTGACTTAATGCTCAGTGGGGGGTGGCAAATGACTTGGGACATTGAGTTGACAAAGGAGGAATACCAAGTTGGCCGTGATCAAAGGTTGACAAATAAAGAACTGCAGGTTGGAGCTGAATGCCTTTTTAGTAGTTTTTGGCTTTCACACACGTTGTCTAACTTTAGGCTAAGCAGTTAACCACTGTGTTCTTCGGCATGAATATCTGTGAAAATATATGCAGCAACATCTTTACTACTTTGTGTGGTAACTCAACAGTTTGATTAAATTCTTTAATGCCTTTGTGCATATCACAAAGTCATATGTTGGTGGTGTAAAACTGGAGTCCACAGGAATAAATTTCTCTTGAAGATACACATAAAAGCAGAGAGGATCACAGAGTTGTAGAATGGGTTGGGTTGGAAGGGACTCTTAAGGTCATCTAGTTCCAGCCCCCCTAGCATGGGCAGGGACACCTCCCACTAGACCAGGTTGCTTGAAGCCCCGTCCAACCTGGCCTTGAAGACTTTCAGCATCCACAGCTGCTGTGGGCAAACTATTCCAGTGTCTCACTACCCTCATAGTGAATATCTAATGTAAATCTACCCTCTTTCAGTTTAAAGCCCCTCATCCTATCACTACAAGCCTTTCTAAAAAGTCGCTCTCCAGCTTTCTTGTAGACCCCCTTTAGGTACTGGAAGGCTGCTGTAAGTTCTCTCTGGAGCCTTCTCTTCTCCAGGCTGAACCACCCCAACTGTCTCAGCCTGTCTTCACAGGAGAGGTGCTCCAGCCCTCTTGTCATCTTTGTAGCCCTCCTCTGGACTCACTTCTTATGTTGGGGGCCCCAGAGCTGGACACAGTACTCCAGGTGGGGTCTCAAGTAGAGCAGAGTAGAGGGGGAGAATCACCTCCCTCAGCCTGCTAGTTATGCTTCTTTTGATGCAGCCCAGGATACAGTTGGCTTCCTGGGCTGCACTTGTGCATTGCTGGCTCATGTTGAGCTTCTCATCAACCAACACCAAGTTGTTCCCCACAGGACAGCTCTCAATCCCTTCTTTGCCCAGCCTGTGTTTGTGTTTGGTATTGCCGTGACCCAGGTGCAGGACCTTGCACTTGGCCTTGTTGAACTTCATGAAGTTTGCATGGGCCTACCTCTTCAAACTGTCAAGGTCCCTCTGGATGGCATCCCTTTCCTCCAGCTTGCCAACCACATCACACGGTTTGGTATTGTCAGCAAAACTGCTGAGAGCGCACTTGATCCTACTGTCAGTGTCACAACAAAGATGTTAAACATCCTGAAGATATTCTTTCATCTTGGGTTATACATTTGTGTATGCCTGTGCATGCACGGGTTTAACATGCATGGTAAATTTGTTCTGGTAGTGTCCAAAACTACCAGCACAGCCACCAATAGCAATGAGGCTGTGCTGGGCCAGAAAAATACAAGTTTCTCTTGTCAGTGTGGAAGATAGCAAGGCTTGACTTGGATAAGAATTCTGGATTTGTAGATGAAGAGGGATCTGATCCTTGCTAGGACTTGCCAGAAATGATGGCTTATTTATGACAGTCCAGAACAGATGTTAAATTTACTGTCTAAAATAAATAAGAGGTCACAGTGGTATGACTGGGAGCAAGAAGTTGGTTTTAGTTATGCTGACCTCAAGCCAACTTTGTCTCTACAAAGAGGACACAGAAAAAGAGCCAACTCTGTACAAACTATTTTATTGCCTTGCTGAAGGATTCTGGAGTTAAGTAAACAAATCTAGATTAAGATAGAAAACTTGGAGCACCGGCTTTGGGCCTTAAACTCAAGAGAGCATCAGAATTTGTGGAAACTAATCCCTAACTCACCTGTTCATTAATTTCCTGGTAATTAATGAAGAGGGCATCCCCTCTTCATATCTTCATAACAAGCCTGATACATTTTCATGCTTGTACAATATTCTGTCATACCTGAAGGGTCGGTAAGCCTTTGCCTTTATTTCTTAACAGTAATAACAATGATTTATTTAGTTTTTGCTAAAGAATGTCCAGTCATTGGAAGATTAATTCAAACATCTGTGCTTTAGCTTGATCTCCAAAGAACTCTTTTCTGCTCTGAAATGGTTTGCTGTGCTCTCTGGGACTTCAGTGGAGCAAGTTGCTTCTCTCTAGTATAAAGAGGATCTTTTCACAGGTAGTGTTGCTGGACTAGTGAAATACTCACTTTTGCTTTTTAATGCCCAAGACAACCATCTAATGTATGTAATGAGTAAGACAAAGATATGAAAAGAAAATGGTGCAAGGTGATAAACAAGCAGAGTCACAGAAGCTCAGCTGCCCATTGCTAACGAAGAGCTTTCAAAATTCTGTGGAGAATCAGCAGACTTTACAACTTGCATCATAAGCCGTTACTGGTTTTATATGACATCTTTTGTGCTTAAGTGATTTGCGAGGCACGTTACAGAATAGATGTGACAAACTCCAAAATTTGTCAGTGAATGTGTGACCTGACTCTCAAAGGTAGGCTTGCTGTCAAAAGCCCCAGTTTGCTGTGCGTGCTTCCCATCCACAGCAATCCTTTCAAGTTGACTGTTTGCAAATGGAGTTGACAATATATAATGTCAGAAACCAGTTTCAGTGTTCAAAGCAGCTGTTGTGCTATACTAGACAACAGAAAAGACATACTGGGGCACGAGACACTGCACTGTATGACAGCCTGGAGTCTAAATAAATGTATTCTGTCACCCCAAGTAAAAAGTCACTACGCCACTTATAGGGACTACAGACTCTAGGATACCAGTAGAGGCATCAAACATGTATGATACAAAAATTGATTGATTGCCAAGCTACCGACTTTCAGTAGGGACACAGTAAGACAATACCTATATTACAAATCAAATATCTGTCAAGTATTATTCTAGCAGTAACATGCTTCAGCACATGTGGAAGTTCCTAGCTTTTAAAAAGTTTTTAAATAGAGACACAGAGTGTTACAGCAGTATTTTAGGGCTGATACTGTAATCCACCTCTTAGTTCCTTCTTTCATCATACCTGCATCAAACCAGAGCGTTACACAGGTGATGGAATGGACTAGATGCATGACATGTTACTGTTAGTTAAATTTTTATGCTAATTTCTAATCTAATCTTCCTAAAACCAAAACATCAATGTTGCACCTTTTACATGTGGTGAAGCAGACATAAAAATGCAAGAAAATAATGTTTGTGAGAACAACTTCTCTCAGGGAAAATCCTTCTAAATAAGTCTTCCTGTGTCCTTACCTATGGAGTGAGATAGGAATCTTCAATAGGTGCAGAGAAACAAAGTTTTAATTGAGTTATTCTGTGCATTTCAGATTTTGTAGCGATTCTTAAACTCAGGTAGAAGAACTGACCTTATCCTAGGAATACACTTTTGGTTAGTTCGGGAGCCTGCTAACTGGCAGTTATTTAGAACATAAGTTCTCAAATTTAATTTTAAAGATGAGGCTTTTTCTTTTCTGGATACTATGACCTAAGATCTAATTCTGTAATTCACTCATACATGCCCAAAGGTTTGTAGCAACTGCTAAGAAAAGTTATATGTGAAAGTAGTGAAGGAAATGTAAAGTTTCTGGCAGGAGTAAAAGAGAGGAGGACTTTGTGTGTGAATTTTTGGTATCATATATATTTCAGCTCAGTTCATGTATGTGACTCTTTTTGAAAATGTCACCTTAACATGACACAGCTTTCTTTTAAATAAGCATTTTAATCTTGTCTCTTGGCTGCCATTAACCAGCCCTTATGAAGTTGCTAGTACTTTATATGCAGGAGCCCTGTTTCAGCAATTACTGTAGCCATGAGTCTTGTGCAACACTCTCACTTATGGGTGGAAGCCTGCAGGTGCTTCAGCACAGGGAAAAAGGACCTTTCGTTCTCCTGTTTGACCATGGAAAACAAAAAGGCTCATTCTGCTTTGACTGGGGAACGGATACTGGGGTGAACAAGGCTTGGAGCTGCCCTCTTGCTTTGCTCCATGGCCACCTATGCAGATTTCCAGCTGATGGTAATATAGGGTTGCAGGGTATTTTCACTGTTAGTGTGACAGGAATGTTCCTTCTTCCTTTCAGTGAGGGGGTGAACCTCCTTCTGCTGCCTGGGTGGGGAACTTGGCTAGCCTGCTACCTGTGTACTCTCTGATCCATACCAGCCTGTTGTCAGGGACTGGATGGTGCCAGAAGTTTTGAATGTCTGCTTCTGCTGCCAGGAGCATAGACAGCACAGACATAGGCGGGAGGAATGCTTTTCTGTGGCTAAGATGCAGCTGACTTAGCTTGGTAATAGAGCAAGGCCCTGCTTTGCACAGAGTGCAGGATACGCTTTCTAATCAGAAGGAACTTGAAAATGTTTGTTTTCTTTGTAGATTGGGCAAATCTGATATTGTTGTCTAGTCTAGCTGAACACCACAACTTAAAGAGCTGTGTCAAGACTCCAGTGGTTTATCTGCTCCTGTTGCTGGGCATGGGGGGACAGCAACTGTGGATGCTTTTAGGGAGAAAAATAGATCATAAAAGGGTATATAGATCAGATTTCATGGAATTTTATCTTCTAGAACTTCACATTTTGTGGATTGTACCAGTCTGCTAATACAGTTCCCCGTTTATATTGCGAATTGCCCAGTGTTTGTTGTTTTAGGCAATGTGTAAACAAGAAGTGTTCAGAGCAGTGAAGCAGCTAATGTAACAAAAAGAGGTTGTAAAACAAGCGAAGTTGGATAAAGGAAAAAAAAAATCAATGGGGGTGTGTGGGGGGGTCCTTTTTGCTGCAAATATATACGGACTTGTATAATGGAGTTCTCTTCAGATGAAGCCCTATTCATATTATGAATAGCCTTTTCAAGGAAATATGGCTCACTGGCATGAACATTGAGAATTGCTATGGCTGTCAGCATCTGTTCTTTTATGCTCAGAACAATTTTTCTGTCAAACATTAGAGGGCAAAAGGATTTTTAACTGTGGTGTAGCACTACATTGTAATTTTCCTACTACAGTCAGTCTGGCAATGAAACTCTTTTCTATAAGAAAGTAAAGCAAGTAAGGTTGTTTGGATGACAAAGCTCTTCCTTCACAGCACTGTTAGCACAAAAAGTATTCATTTTATAAAATGACACACAGATTTTATGTAAATAGGGGGCAGCTCCTTCAGAACAGATGTTTAATACTTAATGAAACTATTTTAATTTATCACCCCGAAAAAATGATATTTTATTCTAAATAATTGCCTTACTGTGATTGCCTTTTAAAATGCAGAAGTCTGTGTGCAACATTAAAAAGAAAAAGCCCTCTTTGTATATGCTTTTTAAACAAGTGCATACACGGTTTGTGCTTTGTTTCTAGCACAGTCTCTGCCAGCATCTGTGTGAGCTTCACCAAAGAAGCATCACTGTGGTGTTCGGAAGCCAATTCCAGCCACCTCTGCTCCTCTGTGAAGACTTGTGGTGTCAGGTCGCAACAGCCCATGCTGGAGGCTGATTTTGCAGTCGAAGCAAGCACTGTCTTGAGCAGTAAATGTGCAGTACCTATATTTACTGCTTCAGTACATTGACACTCAGCAAGGAGGGGAATTCCCTACAGGGCATATCCGGTGCTCCTCACACTTGGCCGAGGTGGGTGCCCAAATTAAGAGACGGACTTTTCCTCCCTCACCATTGTTGGGAGGCTGAGATATTTTCTTTGCAGTCAGGTAAGGTGCAAAGAGGCTGAGATGGCTGCAAGCGGATTTGCTCTATCCTGGGTAGCACTTGCAGTGCTGCAAGGGGTCTGTGGTGGTGCAGGAATTCGTGACATAATCCTCCCGCCCACCTTTTGGGCTAGTGTGGATTACACCTCCCTCCAGCTTTGTCTCCAAATCATAGATATTTCTAGTGTCTGTCGCCAAGGCATCCTAGCAACTGCGACAAAAATAAAGGTGAGTGTGTGCAAAGGTTTTGCTAGAAAGTGGAAGAATTCAGAGCAGCCTTGTTCACTTGTAACACTCTCTGTCAGCTGAAATTCCTGAAGTTCCAGCAAGGCATGGGCACAGGACTGCCAGCTGCCCCAGCACAGAGGAGGCATGTTGAAATAACCACACACAACGTGAGGGGAGAAGTTGATTTATAACGTTTTATTAGCCAAACTGTTTTCACAGTAGAATACTTAGAGGCATCAGTGGTAGTTAAAAAAACCCCAACAGTTTAAATGTTCATTGATTTATTTTTATTGTTATTATTTTATTTTAGCAGAGCAAGTAGATTTCCAGTCTTTCATAGCATCTGCCTTGTGCACTAGTCCCAGCTTATTCAGTGCCACCTGTGTTAAAGTGGTTTAACATGGAACTTTAGCCAGAAGAAGCATTTGATCAGTCCACCAGTCTGCCTTTAACTGCTGTTGTACTGCATGTACTTTTCATTTTGAAGAATGTTAATCCTTTGTATTACACAACCTGCTTAAAAAAAAATAATCCTGGTGTTATGTAAGTGATAAGTAATGTGTCCTTAGTATATTATCATGGGTGGGAATATTTCATCATGAGTACTTTTAGCCACATAACCATCAGTAAAAATGCAAGGGAATAATGTAAAAATAAGACTTCCCCAATATCATTAGACAGTCAGTGGTACAGTCTGGACGTGAGATTCCTTTTCTGGACCACAGACTTCATATACTTATAGATCATCTTTCTAAATATTTCTGTATGTTGCTGTGCCTCCCTTTACATGAGCAGAAAGTTGTTTTCATCAGAGTTCATGTGTCTGCCATGGAAGAGTTTTCAATAAAGTACTCACTAAGTTTAATAATTAAGAGACAATGTCTGCACTTAGATTATGCCTAATTCCAAAACTGGAACTGTTACTGAGGGATGCTAGGATGCATTAACTCCAGGTAACACTATCTGTGCATATAGAAGCCTTTTTGAATGCAGGAGAAAGCAGCCACCACAAATCCTTAAGGGAGTATTTTGTTTCTTTATTTTGTTAATCAAAGTGTCAGAATGATGCTCTTCCAGCATAATAAACTACTGAAAATTTATGAAAGCTTTAAAACCTGCTTAAGGAATACAGACACGCAGCAGAAGTATGTAGATTGTTTCTTGTTCTGTGCTGATCATTCTTTCTGCCTCTTCTTTGCCTTTGATTATTGTGATACAGCTTTGTGCATGCAAATAGTCCCAAGTAGGAAATCCTTTATTTAAAGGAGTGCTGTGTTGTATTTTTGTCTTTTGGATTAGGAAAAGCAGATTATTTTCTATTCCCAAGGGAAGATTGTCTTTGGGAGATTTATGAAGTCATTATCATCATGTCCAAAGTAATATCTGATTTTGTACCCAAATGTGAAATGTATTTATTAGAGTGGTAGGTCCTTACCAACATAACAAATGTATACAGGATGTCCTGCTACCTGGTGGGATCACACTGTTTAACTACAACAGCGGTCATAATTTGTGTCTACACTGTGTAGGATACAGAACAAATCTGGAAGCTCACAGTTAATTCAGAGTTGCTATTAGACTGCATGCATGGGCATCTATCTGTTTATACTTGAAATGTTGTAGAGTTGCAGTGTTGCTTCCTTTTCTGAAAGTAGAAGCTTATAACAGTTAATGAATATAGGAAGATAAGTTAACTGCCCCGAAATCTATTCATCTTAGGGAAACTGTCCTTTATTTGTAGAAAATACAAAGTGTAAACAAAACATATTCCAAAATCTGATGTGAAGGTTGTTTACATGCTCACAAACAGTTAACGTCACTCTTCCTTTTCCCCAAGTGTCTGTCTTTAATTAAATAGTGATGATTCAAAAGGGGGATGCAGTTTGGGCAGCCAAGCAATTCATGCAGTTGGGCTAAGTTAGGATCTTTTATAATTTAATTATGATAAGTTGTTGGGAGACTAATTGGAGGCCACAGCAAAGCCTATCTGTGGATCCTACTTGGTGACAGTCTTTGAGTGGTCTCATGTTCCTGCTTGCAGGACTCAAGTTACAAACTTTTCTGGATAATCAGGTCTGGATAATCAGGTCCAGGGTGTTCCTCTCTTTTCCTTTCCCATCCCAGAACAGTATGAAACTCCACCTGCCCCTGGCTCTCATTGCAACTAGAGAGGGACAGGTCCAGCCTGCAATCTCTCCCACTACTGGAAGACCTGGCTAACATAGCAGTTGTGACCCACTAGGTCCTTCACAAGTCCACAAACAGCTCTGAAGGACTGAGCTGTTTATAGCCAGCCATTTGCCAGGGTGTGCTTTGGAGACTGGAGAGCTTTAGTGGATTTTATTTGGAGTTAGCAGTTCCAGCACCTACTGACAACCCAGTCTTAAAATCTCAGTAACTTGAAAATGCAGAGGCAAAATGCAATGCTTGCCTTAGCAATTTCTGTGACAAGTAAAGGGGAAATCCTTCCCTGGAATTATGCAGAGTGAACCGGTGCGGTTGCTTGTACTTGCTCTGTGTCAGGGGCCAGTACACCCACTCTGGATTTTCCTTTAGATCTGACGTTCCACATAGACCACTGAGTTTGCCTGGCTGTTGCTGAGTTTGCTTTGGTCAAATTTTATTATTGTCTCCCCATCTACTAGACTAGCCTTTAAAAAAAACCAAAACAACTTTAATCATTATGGCTTGAAAAGCTGTGACTTCTAGAAAGCATCTTCCTGTTGGAAGTAGCACAAAGTCTTTGCACTCTCTGCCATGACAAAGCTGTCCCTGGGGGGAGTTCTGTCACTGAGAGAACTGACGATGTCCCACACCTTGAGATCATCACATCAGGCTTAATGTGACTGTCTTTTGCTGGTGGCTATCTGTGATATTTAATATGTGAAGGCTTCCTCTTTGCTGGCAATCGTTCAGCTTCTGGAATACAGGCCAAAGTGATGGATCCATTCTGCATTTGTCCTTGGATCTGGATAAAGTGAGCTTCCACATGTTCATCCTTGTTGATTTTGACCTGCAGCTGGGCATTGCTAACAGTCAGTGTACAAAATGTACCATTAATATCTGCAGATTGCCTTTTCAAATCACTGTATTTCCAGAGCAGACTGCTCTATTCTCGTTCACAGTTTTTCAGCTTGGTGCACTGTGTTGGAAGCAGCACCCTGAGAATTTAGCTTTTCACGAAATTATATAATTGAAACAGATTTTCCATCCAAGTGCAAATCTATTCTATGTCCAGATGCCCTCTCAACCCTCTGTGCCTCTTGCACAAAGCACGTATTGTGTTTGGAATACCAATCAAAAAGAGCAAGGAAAAAAGTATTTTTTCCCCACCAAACTTTAGTGTGAAGAGCTGTACCTCACCTTCAGTGTAAAATGCCTGTTATGTGCTTTTCTAGAGCTGAACACTGTGTTAGTGGCACTGCGGGAATGGACACCCAGTTCTTTAGATCAGTGGTTCAGATGTGCTGCAACTGCTGTAATGTTTTATCTAACAGACTAAGATTTTTTTCTTCCAGTTCCTGTATAGCTCCTGGGGTCCTATTTAAACATTAGCTGGACAGTTCTCCATACTTTCACTCTACCAGCACCTCTCTGGATGTCATTAGCATCTACAGCTGTAGAGAGAGCCATTATTTTTGTTGGCTGTGCTTTCCCTGAACACAGGGCTCCCCGCTTCTCCATTGCTTCTCCTGTGGTGGGTTGACCCTGACTGGACAAAAGGTGCCCACCAAAGCTACTTCATCACTCCCCTCCTCAGCTGGATGTGGGAGAGAAAATACAACAAAAGGCTTGTGGTCAAGATAAGGACAGGGAGAGGTCACTCACCAATTACCATTACGGGCAAAGCAAACTCAACGTGGGGAAATTAGTTAAATTTATTAGCAACCAAAATTGGAGTAGGATAATGAGAAAATAAAAACTAAATCTTAAAACACCTTTCCCACACCCCCTTCGTCTTTCCCAGGTTTAACTTTACTCCTGATTTCTCTACCTCCTCCCCAAGAGGGACACGGGGATGAGGAATGGGGTCAGTTCATCACACATTGTCTCTGCTGCTCCTTTCTCCTCAGGGGGAGGACTCCTCACACTCTTCCCCTGCTTTAGTATGGGGTCTCTGCAACAGGAGGCAGTCCTCCACAAACTTCTTGATGTGAGTCCTTCCCACAGACTGCAGGTGGTTATCTGCTCCACTCTTAACTTCCATGGGCTACAGAGGAACAGCCTGCCTCACCGTGGTCTTCACCATGGGCTGCAGGGGAATCTCTGCTCTGGTGCCTGGAGCACCTCCTCCCCCTCCTTCTTCACTGACCTTGGTGACTGCAGAGTTGTTTCTTTCACACATTCTCTTTTGACTGAATTTATGCAGGTTTTTTTTTCCTCTTTCTCAAATATGTTATCACAGAAGTGCTACCACTGTCACTGACAGGCTCAGCCTTGGCCAGTGGTAGGTCTGTTTTGGAGCTGGCTGGCATGGACTCTATTGGACATAGGGGACACTTCTAGCAGCTTCTCACAGGAGTCACCCCAAATAGCCCCACCACTACCACAACCTTGCCATGCAAACCCAATAGATTCCACCTCTCACCTCCATGAATCACATATTTAAAAGTTATCGTTAAAATCCACATTCACCACCCCATCTTCATAACCTTCACAAGCTTTGCTCATATCAAGAGAAAAGGATTCCTCACACCAAAATAACAGTATCACAACACAGTATCGCTCCTTGTCCCTTTACCACAATTAAAACAGAAATTTCCCATGAACATTTAGCTTTTCACTCTTTAGTTGTATTCAGTCCATGTGTTGCCCATTACTTCTCCCAATTACTGTCCTTATCTTGAGTTTCTCATGCCCCACGTGGTGTCAAAAAGGACTGTGGTAGATTGACCTTGGCTGGATGCCTGGTGCCCATCAAACCACTCTTACCACTCTTCAGCAGGATGGGTTGCTGGAAAAAAAAAAAACAGATGGAAAAATAAAGCAAAAGCAAACATTGCACACAAAAAAAAAGAAACCGAAATATTTATTCTCTACTTCCCATCAGCATGTGGTGACCAGCCACTTCCCAGGAAGCAGGGCTTCAGTATGCATAGTAGTTGCTCCAGAAGACAAGTGTCGTAATAACGAACGGCCCTCTGCCCACTCCTTTTTCTTAGCTTTTATTGCTGAGCAGGCATCCTATGGTATCCTGGTGGTCAGTCTGGGTCAGCTGTCCTGGCTATATCCCCTCCTAAGATCTTGGCCACCCCTAGCCTAGTGGTGAAGGGGTGGGGCGGGGGGAAGTGGTGGAGAGACAGCCTTGATGCTGTGTGAGCACTGCTCAGGAGTAGCCAACACGTTTATAGCTACCAGTAGAAAGCACAACACTGTGAGGGCTGCTGTGGGCACAATGAACTCCATCTCAGCCAGACCCAATATAGACATTGTTTTAGATGAACACATGACAGCCAGGGTACAATACAGCTGCAGATCCCAGCCCAGGTTTGTGGCATCCTTCACTAGGCACACAAACTGCAGGCTGCTTTGGAAATGGCTGCATTTTGGAAGGCAGCACAAAACTGTTGGTTAAAGTTATATATATGGACTTTATTTTGTCATTAACACATTTTTAAGCTTATGTGCTGCATTAAGTCTGAAATACTACATCTGGCTCCAATTACAGTTCTGTCTTATGTACTCAGAGGTTTTGATGGGCTGTTGGCTTTCAGAAGAAGGTATGTCAACTCTGACAACCCACCTTGCTGTTAGCATGCCACTGAACCATTGCAAGTGTACCTGCTTCCTGTGTCGTGGTTCATTTGCTACACAGAATACGGAAAAATGCTAAGATTTTATGTAGTTTCAATGGCTACTTAAACAAACTTGTGGAGGATAAATTTGTCGCTAGCTCTTAAATACAAAAATACTGCTTCTGGTTGAGTAAATCCTTGATCATTACAAGCTGGAAGAGTATTGCAGGAGGTGATATACCATGGGCATCACCTCTTCTGGACGTACCCAGCTATATGCATAGAATTGGTTTTGTTCAGCTTTGAAGTGCTGGGGCCTGAGTTGTGGGCCACAAGTTGGAGTTGACCTGTGAATGAGTCACAACCTAGCAGAATGATTTGTTTTTCTTATTGGCTTCATGTTCCAGAGGCAGAACCTGCCCCACCTGTGTCTCTGTGGCTCCACCCTCACCCAGGTGGTTGTGGTTGGGGTGGTGGGCAAGGCCAGGGCTGTATCAGCCAGGAGCTGATCAGTCAGAGAAGCTTCCTGTTGTGTATAGCTTCTGTTGGAGCTGTTTGCATCTTGCTGAGCAGTCTTGGTGGTGTCCTTCCATGTGAAGGGCCACTGAGGAAGCCATCTCTGTCTGTTGTGTCCAGCAGGCAATGCTGACACTGTAGTGGGCAGCAGAGGAGCTGGGTGCACAGGAATTTATGGCAGGATTGTTTGAAAGAAGATTTCTGAGGGGTTGTTGCTGAGTTCAGTGTTGGCCTGCGTGATCGGGCAACTGATGGCAGGATAAATTGATGAAGGCTGAATCAGCACAACAAGCCTTGAGAAAAGAAGACCTGGGGGAGACATTATCACCATGTTCCAGTATTTTAAGCGTAGCTACAAAGAAGATGTAGACTCTCTTTATACAAGGAATCACATAGATAAAGAGGGGTAGCGGGTACAAGTTACTCCTGTGGAAGTTTCCATTGGACACAAGAAGAAATTTTTTCTCAATGAGAACAATTAGTCATTGAAATAATCTCCCCAGGGAAGTGGTGGTGGCCGCAACATTGGACACTTCTAAGGTTCAGCTGGACAGGATTCTGGGCCGTCTTGCCTAGACCATTTTCCAAGAAAGGTAGGACCAGATGATCCTTGAAGTCCCTTCTGAACTTGTATTCTATGATTCTGTGAAATGTGGGGAAGAAATACTTGGTTCCCATTCCCTGAAAGTGCAGGCATGCAGGTAATAGAATTGGCATTGGATACAGCTGGGAGGTGAAAATGAGAGTCTAGAGTCAGATATGTTTTAGACTTGCCTCTATTACTTGCACAGAACTGACAAAGTTTTGATCTTGGATTTTCAGCAGGACTGATAAAGTTTATGAAAGCTTGAAAGGTAAATGTTACCAACTCAAACAGCTAAATAACCTAATATCCTCCAAATAAGCTAATATCTTTTTAGCTGAAATTTGTAGTCAACATGAGAATGCATCTGGCTTCTAGCCAATAAAAGTGATAATAATTATTGCATTAAAGATAGAAGGTTTATCTTTCTGTGCTGCATGTTTCCTCTCCAATTACATCTGCTTAACAATTTAATAGATAAGTTAGTATTTGCATAGGGTAACAGTTAGGATGTAGGAAGCATTTATTTAATATTTTTCTCTTCCAGTAAAGGCTTTTCTAAGCTTTTAGGATCTCAGTATGTTTTAATTTAAATCACTTGTGGAATCCTTTCTAAATCTGTTTCTCAGGATATTTTATACTTCTGCAAACTGCACTAGAAATACATGATGTGTCTTTGTATCAAGTTTGCCTGGGGGGCAGAGAGGAGGACAGTGGTGCTGCTGTGAGATGGGACAGCATCCAACAAAGTTTTTAAGAATTAGCACACTCTTTTTTCCAGGAGAAAGGGCAATTTTCCAAAAGCCTGTAAGAACCTGTTGAGAGCCAACCCAGCTGAAGCAGGCTAGCCAGGAGCTGCTGCCTCTTATGGCTCTCCTTGGATTATTATCCCAGCAGGTGACACTTCCCTGTTCTTGGAAAATTTTGACTTCTGCCTTGCTGGCTGATGGGGTTAGCACCTGCTGAGCTGGGAGCCAGTGGGAACCCCTGTGATATGGCCCATCTGCCTGTCTGCACTCTCAGCTGGCTAACAGTGGGGAGGGTGGGAAAGGAGCTCTGAGATCAGCAGGATGTGTAAGACTGCCACTCAGAGACAGAATTTAAATGCTAATCCAGGCTATGTTTTCTTGGGAATATTTAGTGCTGAAATGCTTAAGGTTGAAAATAGTTTTAAATTACCTTTGCTTCTGCTTCCACATAGAATTTTCTCTTCATACAATTGTGGAACTGCTGTTGGAAAACCAGCTCTGACTTCAGCCAGGTCTGTTGGTGACCTGAATGGAAATGTGTATATCCCTCCACCACTGAAGTGACCATTACGTATAGATGCTCTTGATGCTGAGTTCTGATTTCCATGGCACCAAACTCCTTGGTAGAGATAATGAAGTAGAAATGTGGTTCTGGTTTTCAGGTACCCTCCAGTCCTGAGAGCCACAATGTAGTGGATGTGGACAGCCTACTAAAGTCTCCATTGACTGTTGACAGATACGTATGAAGGGTTTTGTTGCTTTTTCCTCCAAGAAATACTATGATTCAATGTTGTAAAGGCTTATGCAGATAATGCTGTAATTAGTTTTGAAGCTTATCTGGACCCACCTTGTCACCAAGTAATGCTTGCCCAGTTTCTTGTCCTTAAACTGAATTTTCATGTTGCTTTGGTGTCAGATCCTGATTCTTCTAAGAGTTTCTCTTTCAAAACAAAACGCCCATAATTCAGAATACTGTCAATACTTCTAGGAATAAATTTGCCTTTTTAATTTTGTCTTCTGCCTGTTAAGTTGTAATTAAGTGTTCAATGTAACAGCCATTGATTCATGCTTATTCTAGTTTATTATCTAACATTCCTGAATGTTATGTGGGCATTAAAAACAATCTCCCAGCTAGAAAAATGAATTACACAGATGGTTCTGTCTCAAAAGCTGTCACAGTCCGGGTGCAAGCGTCCGTGCCGCCTCCCAAAAGGGAAGAGGATTGAGGGCAAAACAAGATACTTCCTTCCCCAGACCCATAGGCAATTACAGAGACCGATGGGTAGTTCTCTTTAGCTGACTTAGGAAGACATTTTAAAACTTTTAAAGAGTACAGATTAATTGATATTGTTCCCATAATGCTTCAGACAGTCCACCATCTACATGAAAAACTCAAATGAAGCAGTATGCGGCATCTCATGGCACAACAGCACTGATCACTTCCACTTTTGTTTTGGGCTCATAATGACTCTTGACTGGATTCGTTTTGCTTCATCTTGGTAAAGAACTAATTAGAATCAAATTGGCTTCAATCTTATTTTGCAATTTTAATTTGCAAATAAAATGAAGAGCTAGACTAAGAGAGGAAAATGAGTTTGAAGGTGACAATATTTCAAAATGACTTAAATCCCTTCCTTAAAATTGTCCTTGTCTCTGTAGGGTCTGAAGTTTTTTGAGTGGGAGAGTGGTGGGTTACTAACTTTCAGTAAACCATAAATGATTTCACAAACTATACTTACAAGTGTAATACACATATTTCAAATGAATAACTCCTTTAAAATACTAGTGATCTTCAGTTATGAAAAACCATATCAGTAGATGGAATAAAATCTAGAAATTGAGATTAAAGTGAAAACTGTTAAATGGATAGAATACTGTGCAGTACTGTAAAAAGGAAAATATGTACTGTTTAAAATCAAATGCTAATTTAAATACATATTAATTTTTCTGTAACTGTGTCATTTCGGGGTAGAGTTATCTGTATCTTTGTCCTAATATGGCTGAACTATTACTAAAAGTGTCTCCTATTTTAGAATTCTGGGAACGTAATGTTTGTTTTGGGAGTAATCACAACATGCCTGAGCAGCTCCACCTTACCAGGTTGCATAATTTTTATTTATTTATTTATTAAAATTTCAAAGAGAGGAAGAGGTATTCTTTTTATTTTCCTCTGACAGGGCGTATCTAGATATCAAAGAAAGCAGAGCATTTGAGCCTTTTTAAATTATTCAGGACTGCCATATATTTTACATGAGAAGATATTCTTGTGTATCTTGATTAAGCATAGGAAACTGCTCTAATATAGTATTGCATTAATTTATAGAACTTCAGATCCTAAAAAAAGTATGGTGTATATATATGTTAATATATATACGCATTTATATATGTTAAAAATAAAGGTAAAGTTGATTTATATGAAAGAATTCTTGAAGGGGGGAAGACTGGAAACCCTTCATTTCCATTACAGGCTGACTTTTCTGGTACCATAAACATCAGATAAGTTATGTGCAGACAACTACCTGCAGAGAAGTACAGTGATGCTACAACGTACAACTAGCAGGAAAAATAACTGTTGGCTATTTTAAGTTTATGAAAATCTCTGTTTAACTTGGTTTCAAATTTTTCCCTCAAGGAAAACAGCTTGAGCCAGGCTTTAGCTGGCTTGTTGAGGAAAATTCACTTCTTTTTAATCTTTAGCAGTGAAGTAAAATTACAACAAATGTTTAATCCTAGTGGATGAAAGCCCTAAATAAAAGTATTTGAAATGTGATAACAGAAAAGTAATATGATTAACAGCTTTATGTGATTACTGATGACATACAGATGTTCCACATTTTTGTACTTGCTAGGCAACAATAGCCAGATTCATTACAAGACACTCCACCAATGCTGGACCCATGATACTGTGTTAAATGCATGTCTGTAATTTTTGACCTACAACAGGAGCTAGAAATCTTTATTTTAAAAAGAAAGTCAGGATACCCTTAAAACTCAGCATATTTTTTCCTTGAGGGAAATTATTATTCAATAGTTCTTTGATGCATAAAGACCTGATATTTATTTTTCACTTCTCTGAAAAGCTCACTGATGTTTTTCTTTAGAAACTGGCAGTGCCAAAAAGATACACATATTAAAAATAAGCTTTTTCATGTTGTATTTTTGCAATAGATGTGGAATCCTGTGGCTATGAGTTTTAGCCTCTTCATCTCCTCCGGAGCATAGATGAAGTATCATTATCTGGTAGGCTTACTAAAATCTAACTTATCACCACTCATCATAGATACACTCTAATGTCTGTCTTGAGAATAAAAGAGAAGAAAATAGGTGGCATCCCACTGCTATGAAAAAGAAGGGTTTCATTATGAGTCATTCTCGAGTCACCAACTTAAACTTAGTGTCTTTGGATTTCACCAGTGTCAGAAATTTAATCCTGCTGGTAAAGTGGAAAATAGAATTGATTTGCATCTAAAAATACTTAAGAGTAACCTTATTTACAGAGCAATCACACTTGTGTACATATACGTTCAAAATGTGTGTGCATGCTTATATACATTAAAGCAGGTGCTACCTTATTTCTAGTATAAGCGGTAAAATAAATAATCTTTAAGTAGCCTGTGTATTTGGCCAGTAAACCACAACTCACTATGGAAAGCACAGTTTTCTGTCCCTCTCTGTTATTGGGATACCACAAAAAGAACTTTGGCTGCCTGACTTTGTTACCTTCTGAAGGACAGGATAAAATCTCTGGAAATGGTGGCACTGCATATGAAACCATCACTTGCATAACCTTTTTCATATCTGAGTTAGACCATTTCCTCTGTCAGTAAAGTAAAGCCAGATTAAATGACATGAAACAACTTCAAGCATTAGTCTTTAGCAGAGTATTTATTGTGAAAATTTCACTGGTTTACTCCAGAATATATAATTTGCTTTCATAGACTGTGATCCTCTAGTGATGTGTCAGTGCCTGTGTGTACATTTTAAAAGACATATATTACCAGAAGGGTGGTATACTAGTTGTCCAGTTCAGGAAACTAGAAGTTCATGCATTGCTGACAGTCAATGAGATATTGTATTACACTAGGAAAAATCTTTTCTCGGTGCTTTGTCAGTACTTTGGACTTGACAAAAATTAAAAATGTGTGTTCATTTCACTGTACCTTTTGGGGAGCAATTCTCCACCTCCTGCTATGCAAGTACCACTAAGACAGTGTGCTGCTCGCCAGTGTTTGTTTCTGTCCACCTTGAATATTTCTTCACAAATTGTAGTGCTGATTTTATTGTTTCTATAGACAGAAAAATCTCTCATGCAACTAACACAGTTACAGCCAGTACAAAATCTGTGCATAGGCCAGAAATGCAAAATGTTCTCACTAGGATATGTTGGATGAAATCTTGGCTTCATATAAATTAGTGGGAGTTGTGCCACTTACTTCAGTTGGACCAGGATTTTTCTCAGCATGTGCCCATTTAAAGGATACTGAAAATTTTGGAGCCATTTTGGTGGACCAGATGGTTGTGTTTCAACCTCTGATAGTACAAAAGTAATTCATTTAACTTTTTGGCACAAGGCCTGCATCTTTTCAAAGTGGGAAATAATATTTAGAGTTAAAGCTTGAACTATTATAATAAAACAGGAAAAGTGGATTAATATAGCAACATAACAATGATAAGTTGGAAATTCTTACTCCTCTCAGAAAACAATGACAATTCACAGCGACAGTCAGATTTTCCTCCCCAGCACCATGTTACTTGCAGTTGACAAATAAATGAAGTCAGAATATTGTTTTATGGGGTAACTTATTTAGCATTTCCAATGTCTGTTTTTTAAAAACAAAAAAGATGTGGACTGCAAAATGAGGCCGGTTGTTTGACTGCAATGGATCTAGAAAGTAATGGTTGGTACTGAAACAATGTCTAAGGGCTTAAGGTTAGTATTGAGTAATGCTCAGTGCACACCTGAATGCTCTTTAATGCATGTGACAGCTTTTAATTATCTTTTCAGCATTTGTTTTAATATTATTACCCTAGATGAACTAGTATCTAATATAATAAAATGCACAGTGGTTGTTGATTTTAAGTGTAATTATCTTGTGAAAATAAGGTACATGTCCAATACTGATTTCAGATTCCTTGCCAAATGCCAGAAATTTAACCTTAAGAAATTACTATGGGGCTGTCATTGAGTCTTTTTTCCCCCATGGGAAAAAAAAGTAATTAAACTTGATTAAATTGAATATAAAAAGTATTACGTATTACTAGAGCACAGAGTGAGTTACAAAGTTGATTTACAGATGCCCAAGGAAAGCAGAGTCCCTTCTCTCTTTAATGGAGGTGTGCTACTGAGAGTGCTGGGATGCCAGAAGTCAGTCTTTACTCACAGACTTGTTTCAATAAAATGCTTAAAAGGAACATTGGGTAGTTTCTTTACAAAACTCCACAGAGGACTATAGTAGAAGTCTTCCTATTCAGATTAGATTTCATACCTTTGATACTGTTTTGTTAAAATTAAATATGTACTTTCTTTGTGCAAGGACTGACCAGTTTTAAAAGAATGTAAAATATTCCCTGTACTCTGCTCAGTATGTAAAAATCATATAGAAAATGAGCCGGTAATGATGTACATCACTTAATTGGGGCATGCTTAATAAGAAAGTCTGTTTAATTGGGCTATCTTCCAGAGAAATTGTTTAGGCTGAGACTGAGTGGAAATGACTGCTGCTTAAATGGAACTTTATGAACAAAACCCAAATCATCTAAATGGGGATGCATTTGGCTAGGGACATTGCGTAGCAGTAATTAACTGGGTGTTTAAATAGATATGAGATGTAGGGCTCTTTTTCTTAAATACAGAAACAGACAATAAAGATGATGCCTTCCTGTAACTCTGTCCTTAAAATTCCTGGGCTTATATAAAAGGCATCATAAACCAATCGTGGCCAGCAAGTAAATGGACTCTAAACATTTTCCATTTCCCCTGTGCTTTCTTGGCCAGCATTCATTTGCTCGCAAGGCTTCACCTGCAGATGGTTTTAGGCAAGCAACAGTCATTGCATCTTTCTAAAAGTGACGCTTTGATCTTGGTTACTATGTCTTTAATTGCCTTAGAGCTTTCACACAGTTCTGCACGGGTGGAAGCGCTGAGATTCACTTCAGTAGCAACAAATATAAAATAATAAATAGGTAAGTGAACAAGTATCCCTTTAACTCTTGTACTGGACTGTTTTTCAGATGTGACACTTTTGATTCAAATCTGACACTTTCAATCTACATAAATCTATCTCATGAGATACATTTTATCAATGTATCTATCTTGGTGACAGTTTCCTTGCCAGATTCTTGAAGTAGTTGTTCTAAACTATGCTGTATTCCCTGTGTTAACAGTGAGCCTCTTTAGTGTATTATGATTTTCCGCAAAGCATTCATCTGTGAGAAGCAAAATCGATCTGCGTATCTTATTTGGGAATGGCCTCATCCCATCAGGACACAGGATTTTGCTGCCTTTCTTATCCTTAATGTTCCCCTTCATTCTCAAATATGCTACAGACTTCCAGGAATTAGAGAAGGGGCTCTCTATATGTTAGCTAGCATGAGAGGTTTCTTTAGGCAGGCACACAAAGCGTGATCTGTGCCTTTGCAGACTTGGGAAATGCAGCACGGAGGTTCAGTGAAAGAGAAGCTGGGCAGCAAACAGTGATGTATGTGTTGGCATTGCCCAGAATGTTGTCCGGCTATGACACACTGAAGAATGCCATCTGGATCCGTGATGCCCTCTGAGGTCTGGCTGCAGTAGTGATGGGGCTAAAGACTAGATGACTTTGCTTGAAGTAAAGATTTATTTGTTGAATGAAATTTTAGCATGATTTTTGGCTTTAAAATTTTCCTTACAATAAAAAAAAACCCAACAGACTCTCTTGATTTATAGGGAGAAAAAATTCTAAAGAAGTAGTCTTAGAAAGGTTTGATGTTACTACTAATCCATACAGATCTTACAACGTTTTAGGTGCTTACAATGGTGGCTAGGGAGAACCTCTAGCCATTTGCTACTGACCCCACAGAAAGAAAAGAAAGTGGGGGGACATTCTGTGCACAAAAGTGGAGAGAAGCAAGGTCAAGGTTTTAATGCCCTTTTGCTCTTCTGCTATTCGATAATCAAATTACCTTCTCCTTGCACTTTAAGGAACCTGAGGCTCTTGGAGAGAGTGGGAAGCAATGAGGAGGTGGACAGGGACTGCCATGTGTGCCTGCTTCCAGGGCTGTGACCTTTCCAAGTCCTCCTTTTTGGAGCTGGCTCCACTGGCTACCGTTGTGCGGCAAAGGCAAGGTAGAAAAAGCTGTGCAGGATCATGTATTTTCCTTGGGTGCCTCAAGAACCAGATATTCAGTTATATTTTGATGTGATAAATTTACTGTCCCTCTAAATGTTGTCGTTTAGACAAGATGCCTTGCTAAATGTCTCATGGTTCTAAAGGAAATAGTTGGACTTGATAAATTAACGGCCTGGGAGAAGATGCTCTGGCCCTTCACCCATGGAGAAAGAAAATGGTAACAGCTGCTCCTAAGCAGAAGGGTTGACCTCTGTGTACCAGTGTAGTGGAGAACTGACAAGGGTGAGAATTTTAAAAATAGGCAGTTGTCTGTGTTGTTAAAAAGTGGAACTTGGTGTCATTATGGTTTGCCTTCATTTTAATGATCAACTAGTAGCATTAAAACTTCTTGCCCCTTAGCAGATGCTGCTCAAGAGTGTTGGATCTACAGACAGAGGTTTATCCTGCGCATGAAGGCACGGTAGTTCAGCATGCCACGCAGATTTCAAGAAGTTACTCTGAGTCTGGAGAGAGCACAGCTCCTTTGAGGGAGCAGGCGGGGCTGTTGCTCTTCATTTGCAGCTGTGGTTAAGTTACTTTGGTGGTAGCTGTTGCAGTGAGGGAAGAGAAACATGGTTAGTGTTAATGAGAATGGATATTAATGCTAGGAGTCTCAGAGTCTAGTACAATAATACAGAAAGTCTTGTAAGACATTTAAGCTGTGGGTATATTGCCAGTTCTATTCTCTTAAAATTAGCATACCAAACAAATTTTACCCTTCCAAACAAAAAAGAAATTAAGAGGACATGGCATGACAATTTAGCTTTGTAACAACAGTTGACATTATTGTTTATTTGCTTATATTTTAACTGCTACTTCTACTTCCAAGCCTTATTTTCTAAATATTAAGATCTGCTTCCCTCTGGTTGTGAAAAACTTTGTTTTATTCCACTCCAGAGTAGTTCATTCAACTGAATGAACAGCAAACCCCCAAACAGAGAACAGGCCGTATTCTTCTTGACTGAAGTGCAAAGAAATTGAAGGGCTGAGCTCTATGAAGTGAGGAAACAAATTTGTGCCCATCAACAAATTTCTATAAAGAAAACTATTAGTAAAAGTTTGTTGCCTCCAGTACGAATGAGTAACATAAAATTACACTCTGGTTTCTTTTGGATGATCTGGGATCTCTAAATATATCTGTTGGGTTTTTTTATTTTTTAGGAGAGCATAACTGTCAGAAAGTTGTATTTTCTTGCTCCAAATGAGTGTGGGTGTATGCGAATATATAATGCAATTAATTACCCACAGTGGATGACATTTCTTTTCTTTACAGTGCTGAAATAGAAGTCAATTATCACTCTAAAATAGCTTGACTTTCTAGCCTTCAAATAGGGAAGAATATAGAATTTGTGTGTGATGACTATACTCTGAAATTCTTTCCCCTGCATGCATTTGCTCTCCCATGTTATTACACCAAATAACAGAATGTTACAGGGAATTATATATATAAAATACTGGCTTGATACAGAGTCCCAGGAGATGGGATGAGTCTCTTTTTGCCTGAGCAGGTTCTGCAGGAGCTGAGAATCCTATTGCTTAGCCTAGTTAATAACAGAACAGAGAAACTTTCTGACTAAGTTACTCTGAGGCTCAAAATAAGTGTTAGATCAAGATTAAGCCTTAAACATTCTACAACACACTGAGTGAGTATGTGCAGAGTATGAATTTTTTTAGTTAGGCAATTTAAGGGTAAAAGTATGAAGGCAGAGTTGTCAACTGCAGAAGGATTTCTCTTAACTGCTCAGGAAGTTTGACTGCTGCGTATAGAGAAATTTCAGCCTTTACCTTACTGTAGCACTGGCATCACGAACCACCACTTTGCCAGTCTCAAAGTGTTTGCTGACAAAATGGCATGTGCTTTTTCAATATAGTTGGGATTACCTGTGGTTCCTTTAGGAGGCTGCTCAAATTCCAACTTTTGCTAAGGAATGTCTATACTCATATTTTCTGGTTGTTTTTAATTTTCATATATTTTCAATACACAACCTGGATGGTACTATGTAGGAACAATCTGAGTTTCCAAATATGTGGCATTTTGCCTTCCTTTGCCTTTGAGTTGTAGTCCACTCCTGTGATGGGCAGTCATGCCATGCATTGCTTTCATGAACTTCTCACACTCCATCTTTAAAACTGGTCACAAGTTTTGTGCTTCCAGATACTATGGGGTTTTTTTCCATGTTTTTACAGTTTTGTATGTTGGGGAGTAGGGGGAAGTTTTGTGTTTTGTTTTTTTTTTTCCTATGACCAGTGGATACATACTAGTTTTCATTCAGGCTGCCCATTATCTTAAAATAACTTTTATCTTATGGCATTCACTTCTCTGATGTCTTTCTAGAGGACCTTCCCACCCTTCCCTTCTTTGCTTTAGTTTTTCTGCACTACAGAATCTGGTGTCTCTGTGCTGTTGTCCCACTGTGGTGCAGAACAGACACACACACAAAGATTTTGGCTGGCACAGGTTATTCTGCTCCAGAACCCAAAGCAGCAGTTCTGTGTCTCAGCTGACAAGCCTTCCTCAAAGCATATGGTCACCCTAATGTAACTCCACTTCTTTTAGGGTGAGAGATGGTGTCTTCATGCAGGACGCACAGCAACAGCATGAGGATGTGTTCTCTTAAAAGTAATTAGGCTAGTAATATGAGGATTATGTTTGCTTCCTTTCTTGCTACATCACCTTTTAAAAGCTCAGATACATCATGGTTAATAATCCTAAGCCGCAATTTAAGGATTAGTGGTGTGGCCAGGTTTGAGTTTTATAGCTGACTCTGGACTGTTGCTAACCCAGATGATATACTAATGCCTACATTTAGCCCGTATCTGGGGCTAAACTCTAGCAGTTGCTCTATCATCCAATGACTCCTCCCCACCCAAGCAGGAGGATCTGGAAAAGGAGAGGCTTAGAGCTGGGAGCATGCAGCAGTTAAACCTCTTGTATAGGCAAGTGGCACCAAAATTTGCAGATCAAGTCCTATGTGTTCTTGCTACTCATGACAATATATGTAAGCAGAACATCTTTAGCTACCGCAAGATCATTCTGTTCTTTTCCAAAGCAGAGGCTTGTGCTGCCTGTGTGCTGCCACCCACTCAGCTAGGAATCTGTTCCTCTGGCACTTGTTTTTTTCTTCTTTCTCTTTTAAAAACAGTGTCTGCCACTTGTGAAGGTGCCCTCTCAGTGGCTGTTTCAACACAGATTAACAAATGAAACTGTCTCAACTAGGGGGGCCCACTTAACAGAAAGGTGAAGTTTGATCCAAGGTTTTGGTTCATCCCAGCTTCTGGATCACAGTTTTTGATTCTGCTGATGAGCAGGTTGTAGACTCTTAAGCTTCCCCCAGCTTGGACTGTTCAGCCTTTGCCTGTAATAGATGTAGTTGAGTAACTGAACCTTTCCTGGGGTTTATTCATGTGCAGAGTATAAATGTTTAAGATATTCTACCCTCACACCATTTAGAATCCCAGGATTAAATGAAAATATATTATTCTTCTAAACAGTTGTTCATGTATAGGACATGGGTTCAGCTTCGTTTGCTCAGGGACTTTACACATATCACAGGGAATATGCAAAATCTATTTGCTTAAGAGGGCAAATGAGAATGGAATTGGATGCATGAAAAACAAATGGACATCCTGCATAACCATCTTTAAGTTACCTTTTTATTTTCCTGAATTTTATTGTAGGGTTCTCCTATTGCTATTTGCCCAGCTGTGGTATAGCACTCAGACCTGGGAAGGCTTGGGTAGGCCAGAAGAGGCTGACTTTTTTTCTCAACAACATACTAGATTGCTTTATGTAGAAAAACACCAATCTGTCACGTGAGTTCCATGCTGCTATACTAAGAAATACTATTGAAATTTTTTTAAAGACTTTTAGAAAATGACAGAGCTACTATATAGTATTTGTTAGGTGCTGTCATTGAATGCTAAATAATATGTCCTTGTGTCCAGCAAGCAGTGATGAGGCATATAGTCAGGACAGTTTGGGGCATTTGACTTTTCACATTGTTTGCACAGGGGAAAATTGGTAACGTTGTCAAACAATACTGTTTCATTGAACAATCTGAAGTGATGACACAAACATTAAAAACCTCCGCAGTTCACTGGTTTGTGAGGAGAGCAGCTCACTATTGCTAAACATGCTTTACATTCCTGTACTTGCGGTCGACAGCTTTCTTTGGCCACAGACACCATCAGAAGGCTGTTGTTCAGGGACCACTGTTTGGGAACACTGTTTGGTCTTTAAAAAGGAGCTAATAATAAGTGACTTGAACATATGTACATGAGTGCAGACATTTGCTAGACATTGGTACAGAAGCAGTGCAATGTAGAAAACAAATTATGGCACCTAAAATGTATTTTCTTCTCACTGTTGGCAGAAGGTGTTTTGCTAGTTTTCAGATTTACAGAGTCAGGCAGATCAGTGGTTTCCCAAAAAGCAAAAGTCTTGATCATCATTCTAAGATGTGGGGATCTGGGTGTAAGCTGTTGTTTTATGTCTTTTGGGCAAGCAGTTAAGAACCTGTTCACTATTCTGAGAAGACCTTCCCATTTTGAAATAATGTTTTCTTGATCTTCAAATTGTTTTCTAGTTGCTAGCAACCAGAGTCATTAACAAGTCCTCTTTGAGAGTAACAGATCTTTTGCATTTATTTTCCTAAGATCAAAGTGTATGAAGGTGGTTGGAAAATAATAAGTGGAACTATTGTGAAATATAGCTTTTGCCCCCCTCCAAAATAAAAGGCAATTCTACAGTGAGACAAGGCTTTAGCTGTATGTTTTTACAGTCTAGAGAAGTATATGTTATCCCTTTTTCTTAGAACTGGCAAACTTCATAGCATAGATGCAATACAAAATGCAGCACATAGATGAAAATATTATTTTGTCTTTTATGCACTGTACTAGAGCCATTAACGGTACCTGTTCTAGTTTTATTTGTATGATGCACTGGTAGAATTGCTGCGTGCTGATTCATGTAAAGGGTTTGATTTCACCAGGAGGAAGTCCTGAATCTTCGGTGATTATTAATACAGCAGAAGAAGATACAGATGCCTTTAGAAATGGTTTGTTTCTGAAATGTCTGGACTTTCTTGCACAAAATAATTATTAACCTATTTATAGCACTGGAGGCATATAAAGTGACATTCTAATACCCTTTTAATATTTAATGTTAAAGGGTCAAAGGTTTGTCGATCTAATTCTGTCTTGATAACAGATCCTTCAGACACCACAGGGGTGTCTGGAGTACTTAGAGAGGAGAAAGAGCAGGCTGAAGTCTATACCTGTCACTGGTCCAGCAACTTCACTACAAGGTAGCTCAGTTTGCAGTGGAGGTGAATATCTAGCTTGTAATTATACCTAAGTTGTAATTAGCTTTGAATAGTGATATTTCAGATACTATCTAGATATTTTAGATATTTAGATAGTCTCACCTGAGACAAATTTCCCCAAGTTTTCTGACCACAAGGAAGTTTTGGGACAGTATCCAAGTTCCCATAATACTTAGCTGAATCTTTGAAACAAGAAAACTTTTATGACCATGCTTTGCTTTTTGTACTGCTGTGACTGCAGTCCTGCCTTCCTGCCTCTATCACGATACACACCCTGGTCCTCTTAGGTCCTTGGTATCCTGCGATTACCATTCAGCATCTTATACTAGCAGTGTTACACCAGAGTGATGAACTCTCATCCAGCAGAGCTCCTCAGAGATGTGTAAGGTTAATCTCTGTTCTCTCAGACAACTTTCCAGGTGATCTCATCACCTTTTAAACAGCCTTTTCCAGCAGTTGCCAATGTCACAGTTTGGGATTTTGGGACAGTTTTTGGCCATGACCCTCTTAGGAAAAGCGTGCAAGTGCCTTGTAGTGTCACAAAGTTTTGTTAGCCCTCTACTAGGCTGCACAGAAGCTGAAGGCAGCTGAATGCTCCCTACATCTGACACAGCACATGAGTCAGCTCAGCACAAAGATTTTCCTCTGTCACATTTCCTGCAGTGTTATCACAGAGGTGACGGAATAAAAGCCCCGTTCTTGTCCAAGCTGTACAAGGTCACGTCAGGAATGAAGATAGGAGGACAATTTATTTCTGTTGCAGGAAGAACTGACCTTCTCATCGGAGTTAAGCTTTAGAGAAACCTACAAATACTACCCTAACCATTTACCTGATATCTTTTCCACTTCAGTAATTTCAATTACAGGACACAGTAATTAGACAAGTATTTGACATGCAATTTAGAAACAGTTTTAAATGTACTAGCCTCTAAGGGCTCTCTTTATCTGACCTAGCTCAGTCCAAATCCTTTCTGGTCACAGCGCAACCCACACTGCAGTGCAGTGAAAAAGACATCCTGGAAGCTGTTGTGAAAGCAAGTGGTTCAGTGGGCCACATCTGATTTGTAGGCACACAGCTCATGTGACCATGAAGTATTTCTTGCACTCAGGAGCTATTCTTGTTTAAATACCCTTACATATTGTCTTTAAGTACCACAGTTCCTATGCTTCTAGTAATGAAGATGAGCGTGCTTGTGCTAAATTCTTAGCATTGTGAGTACACTTGGGGATTTCTGCCTGGAGAGCTGCTTCCAGGCACTGCTGTCATGATAGCTAGAATTAATTCAAGATGAGGTGACAGAAGTAGCTTGCTACTGGCCTAAATAAGGAACATTGATAATATCTCCTGTCTGCCAAGGTGAGTTTATAATCTCTGGAGCTGAAGGCAGTGGAAACTCTTGGGAAATGTTTAGTGTGAAAATTTTAATTATTCTTACTTAGAACTGAGAAGAAGTAAAACTTAAAGCGCTTAGGAAAATAGCTGAGTGGTAAGTATTTTAGCAACAGTAAATGTTTCAGGAAAGGTTGGCTCAGAAAACAGAGAAGGATTTATCTAATACAGGCAGATAGATAAATTGTTACCTCTGGTGTCCTCTTCCTTCCCCTTGGCCTTCCCTCCCCACCAGTCTCCAGGGGTATGGTACAATGAAGTAGAGATCTAAGTTGGAGTTTTTTCAAAAAAAGCATACTAAATAAAAACCTATCAAAACATTAGCCCTTCACAATTTCAAAATCAAGAGGGATCACTGCAGAACTTGGTTAATATAACCAAACTATGTCTGAACATTGGATGCAAGTCTCAAAGAGGTTTCTTTTCCTCCTGGAAGTCTGGAGTACTCTGTGTCCTGACAGGTATGCAGTTCATTTTGCATAAACTGTCCAGGCAAGAAGGTCTCATACAACTTTGCTTGCCATGGCTGACATTTTCCACCCAACCTGTTCAATCCTGAGGATTGTTTTGAAATGGTTCAGAAGAAATAGACTTCTTAGTTTTGAGGAATTAAATCTGGGTAGCAGGGAGTAGCTTTCTTCTTTTTTTAAATGCTTCATAAATTAAGCTGAAAAACTAGAAAGTCTACATACTCTGGAGTCAGGATTTCAAATGTACTAAGAGGCATGGTGTGGTGTTTTGGCTCTTTCTCCTGCCCTCACAAAAAAACCTAGCAGGAGTCTCATTATCTTTCCAAATCTGGAGCTCACAGCTCGTGCACATTCAGTTAGGATTTATTAGATAGTGCTTGCAATACTCACCAGTAGCCGGTCTGGCTGAGCTGGTTTTCCCCACAGCTGCAGTGTTTTTGTGCTGGGAGCTAGAAGGGTGTTGATAACACTCCCA
>JAVSBS010003667.1:18221-30465 GCA_033124195.1 Coracias cyanogaster | reverse complement strand
CTCAAGTTGCATCAGGGGAAGTTTAGATTAGATATTAGGAAGAAATTCTTTACTGAGAGAGTGGTTGGGCACTGGAAAAGACTGCCCAGGGAGGTGGTGGAGTCACCAACCCTGGAGGTGTTTAAAAAAACGAGTAGATGTAGCACTTGAGGCTATGGTCTAGTGGCTAGAGAGATGCCAGGATGAAGGTTGGACTTGATGATCCTGGTGGTCCTTTCCAACCATAATGATTCTATGATTATATGACAATTACAAATCAAATTTAGTGTGCCACATTTCAGTATAATGAATAGAAATTACTACTAGGAATGAGAGAAGTCCCTGTGCAGACAAGTTGGCAGGCAGCACTGCAACAGGGTGTAGTGTACTGGCTGCACCACATGCTCCCCAAGGGCATTCTCAGGTCACACACTAAAAATGTTTTAATGACAAATAACTTAATCCATGCAGTGCAACAAGTATTTCACATTTTGAATTTATCTATGTGAGATGAATTTTCATCACCCTCATAGCTCTGCATTCATTTCCCTGTGTAGACACTATTAGTTTGAAAGAAGCAGCTCAAACTTTGAAATAACTTGAAAGCAAACTGCACTATTGAAGACTTCAGCCCATTTTCAGTAAGCACACAGGAGTTACAGAAGAGTAAGCACTCCTGTGCAATAAATAAAAGAGTGAATTTACAACAGTTCACATCTATGTATTATTATAAACAGAAGCACTGGATGGCTAAAGCTACCATCCTAAAGTGAGCACAGATCTAGACAGTAAGATGTATACATGTACAAATACAATGCCAAATAAAAGCTTGCGTGTTTGCTTCTGAACAGCAATGCCAGAGGAACAAAAATGGAACTGAGTAATTTAAATGCACATGAACTGAAAAAAGTTTAACACACTTTAGTAAAATAACTAAGCTACAATATTTTCAGAAATTACATGAAAATATGAGACTACAAAGCTATTAGTGCAAAACAACACAGTGAAATCAGGACAGAATGTCAAGTCTTTACAAATAACATACAACTAAATGGAATCATTGGTTCCTAATGTACCAGAACAGTAAATGCCACTGACTTCGAGACATTCAGGAAAAATATACATACGTGGAACAAAAGGACCTACTTGCCATGACAGTAATAAACAAACAACAACCAGAAATGCCCAGCTGTGGTTGTTTCTGGTTAGATCACAACAATCAACTCTCAGGAGAGATAGGTGCTGCACAGCTAAGCATGCTGTTACAATTTATCCATAGTGTTCCAAACCAATTTCATATAGACAAAATTCAAGGAAAAAACCAAACCAAAACATCAGAACAGACTAAAAAGAAAAGGCTAAACAATTCATCAGGAATACTAATCAAAGAGGTCATTTCAGCTGCCTGAGGAAACTCACATTTTCCTGAGAAAGATTGCTGGTTGCTCTAAGGCCCTCATCATGGATATGGTTTTGTAGTTCCTGAATCATATGAGGTAAACCACTTGACACAGCACGAAGTAGAGTATACATATTTGCCATGTCTGTAATAGAGATACATTTTTATAGAATATGCTTAGAAACACTAAAAATCAACACTTAATATAGTATCATAATTATCACACAGAACTTTTCAAAGACTGAACAAGACCAACTGTTTTGAAAAAAGAAAAAAAAAAAACCAAACTAGCACACACTGGATCACTAATAAAATAAAAAAGGAAAGAGTTGGGCTAATACCAGTATTTACTGAGTACTGTCATTGTGACTACCTCACTCTTTCAATACTTCTTAGTGAGGAGATACTCCAAGAGGAGAGGTGGGCTATAGTACGGAAATGTATTGTGTCAGTTTATTTTAATCCTTGGCCTCCCTAAACCTCCCTTAGCAGCAGGTGACTAAAATCAGTTTAGGTATCTTCTTGACGTTTTCTTTTCCTCCAGTGGTGGCTGGAAATTTTTCTCAGGTTAGAAAGGCTGTAAATGAGCAACCGTTTTGTTTTGTTTGAAAAAGGGATTCAAGCTATGATCAAATTTGCAAAACCCTCTGGAAACCAAACGCTATTATAAGGTACAGTTTAAGTTTGTGAAAAGTAGTTTGTTTCACATCATAGATACCATCTTCCATGCAAGCATAAGCATTCTTCCAAGGGTAAGAGGCATGTAGTCAACAGGAAGCATGACTTTTTTAGTCAGGCAGGGAATAACTATAACAGCATCTGCTTCTGTAAAAAGGATTTGGGAGGTCACAAAAGATCCTGGCCAATAAAAACTGGCTATGAAAAGCCTGAAATTTTATAATCATGACCTGTCAAATGATGATGAAGAAATCTGTGAAGACAGAGCCACTGGTTTACAAATGAAAACACGAGCATTAAATATGATCAATTCTACAGGAGACAGGACTTCACTGTGTTTTTAAGTCAACTAAGACAAGGAAAGAGAAAGAGTATTGGCTGAAAGAGGAGCTGTTAACAGTAAAAAGAAGATTTTGACTATAGATTTTGAAGAATGAAAATGAATTACATGGTAAAAGAAAAATGTCATTCAAGGTTTAATTGGGCTTTCTAGATAAGTAACATGTATTAGTTAAAAATGCTTAAATGCATAGAAGTGCATTGAATAAACACAGTATATTGCAATGTTAAATGAAGAAAACAAAAACCACTTTATGGCTTTTGTGACCATTGAGACTTACCACTTCTTTTCTCTTGTCTGATGATATTGTGACATTCTGCATGTAGAAACTGCAAGTGATCAGCTACCATTCTCTGTTGGCATTCATGAATCACTTTGCCGTATGAGCTGGGATGCAAATATTTCCGGCACCGCATTTCTTCATCTTTTAATCTACCTAAAACCTGCAGACAAGTTTTTAAACTGAGAGCTGATGAAATATTAACATGAATATAGAATAGTATATGCAAGTACAACAGGAGACACGAGTAAGTAACAAAAAGGAACTTGTCTGGGATGCTGAAAAATTACATTTGCTCTTTAGAATCAGGGTGTTGCTGAATATATTATTCTGCTCTGAGTAGCGACTAGGCTTAGTCACTACTAGATGACTAACAGCACTCCTCTCAACATAGTTCTCCTCTGAAAATGTCTTATTTCCTTCAACTTTTCTATCAGTATTCCCCAATTTCTTCTAACACACTTCTTATTCCTTCTGAGAAAGTTTTACCACAACATCTAATTGTATGACTATAAGAATAGCTTTACTGTTCCAAAACCACTTGCTTGTATGTAAACATTTGCTCTAAAGGTATAGGAGTACATCCAAAGAATTACTAAAAACTCATTTTATAATTTCAATGAAGGAAGTCAGCATTATCATGAAATAAGTCATATGAATACTGATATAAAAGTACTTACATCCAGTGAATATGAGGGGAACCTAGGGAGGAAGAGCAGTGTAGCTGCAGACTGCTAATGATAGACAAAATGAATTTGCATTTCCTTCGGTTTAACTGAAGTCTTAGCCTGTCCTTGAATTTCATTTCAGGTGTGCAACCATTAGCTTATGCTCCTTATGGTTAGAAGCAATCTCACACTCTTCTCCTTAACTCTTCTATCTTCTTAGTGTGGACAGTATAGCAGCAAGGACTGACTCATACTCTTGTATTAATCTTTGCTTTCTTAAGCAAGGTGTAAGAATTAAAAGTACTTTGACCAGAACTTGACTTGATACACCACAAACAAAACAACAAGAAAAAAATCCATCTCAGAGTACATAATTTTAAACAATCTTCTATAACCACTCTACCATATAGTCTTCTCTCACTGTTATATCGCTAGAAATCTCATCTTATGCTGCTACGAACAGAAGGAAAATAAGGAAGTGAGGAACCAATATTGATCAATCTGACACGTGTTTTTTTTTTTTTTTTACTTTTCATGCAATTGATTTATCATTTATTAAGAAACATTCTGAAGCTGACAGTTCATCCATAGGCAAGGTTTGTAGTTTATATTCAGATTAACCATGCCACCAACAAGCAGAGTTTAAACTGCATGAAAACACACAACAAAGAACAACCATGGGAACTGTACAGGAAAACATGTATTACAACTATCAGTAAAAAGATAATATTAGATTTGTTATCGAAAGTGTACAGAAGAATCTCTTACCTTCTCCATGTATTGTGAGCAATTTGACTCTTGCAATAAATTTGAAGCTTCTTGTTTATAATACTCCCCTGTTTCATTCAGAAAAGGACACTCAAAAATTTCCTGATAAAACTAGAAGGGAGACATTTTTTTTAAAGGACAAATAATACATGTACTAGCTTAACATTCCAAATTAAAAACATAAATCAGAAATGTGTATCTACCTTTAGGGGGAATTTTTTCTTATACTGTTCAACATGAACAAAGGAGTTAATAACCCCATGGATTACTTTCTGATTTGGGTCTTCTCCACAGCGATCACTGAAATAGGTAAAGCAAACATTCATGAAAACACAGATACCTAGTGTAACTTCTCTGATAGTCAAATGAAATAATATTGGTTGAAAACATTTTCCAGTAAATTCCTCTGCTTAGATTGACAAAATTGAAGATTAATCTTAAAATAAAAACACACTCTTCTTTCTCTCCTATACATTTAAATTGTTGAGATAATTTATGAACTATTCAAATGCATTTCCAAGTGTTTGCTAAGGATCTAAGTATTCCAAATTACATACTCTAAGCAAGTACTTTAGAAGTTACAGTAAGCTCCATCTTTTATCTGTGGCATTCATCAAATAGACTACCTTCACACTCCTGTCCCTGTCAAAGAAAAATCATTTTTGCCAAAATTGCACCAAGAGGCACGCTATTTTCTTCTCTGGGTATCTACTATTGAACATGTAGATGTCAAGCGGAATAAATAACATACTTGGCACATTGTCACAGTAATTAATCATACAATGAAAAGGAAAACCTTATGTTTTCCAATTGAGTTTAGCTTCGAATGACTGAGTTCAAATGAAGAAAATATCTTTAGTCCCATTCAGTTAAAACCAGAAGTAATTATAACAAGTGTTTCGTATGTGTATGTTTACATGTAAAAACATCAGTGTTCATTCCTTCGCAAAGACTGGAAGTAACAGACCCACACTCAGGGCAGCAAAGATTTTCTTAAAATGTGCATTGTTCTTAAAAAGACCACCTTTCACGTACACTTTACGAAGAAGTAAAAAACATTCCTTAACTCCTACGGTGTCAAATAGGGCTAAAATATTATTTATAAAAGTGTACTTACACTTAGGCATCAGCAACTGTAATTTCAAATGTTTTCCTTTTTTAAATACATATACACACATATATACATGTACATAGAGTAAGAATTTCTGCTTTACCCAGATTGCACTGAAAAGACAAAATGAGCTCTCTGCAAGAAACTTATGCTGGTATAGGAGTCATTTACATGAGTGATTTTTAAAAACTTAAGAGGGGAAAAAAAAAAAAGCAAAGCCAGCAAAAAATACTTCAAACTCAAAATATTACCATATGCCCATCTGGGCTGGGGTGGAAGGGGAAATAATGTTCCTAATTTCATTCATTTGATTTGGAATGAATAAAAACTCCAGAGGATGCCCATGAGCTAGGGAGATTTACCAGGACAGCCATACCAGCAGTCACCGTATTACACACACCAGACCATACTCATACGTTCACAACACTGCTTGTTATGTGTACGGCTTTTAAATACTACTGTATCCTAAGATCTGAAAACTTAAGCTTATAATGAGTGGAAACAACTGGCTCTCTACCAGATTACAAGCAGTCACTGTATGGTTTATGCAGCTTGGTCACCCGTTACAAATAAGCTGACATAATGGGTAAGTGCTCCAGCAGCGACCGGTCTGATTAGTTTTTTTTCCCCTAGGGACAGGAAGGTTTCCTGTGGTTCTGGTAGCTGAATCAATGGAATAAATCCAAGTTTGGGTATGTGTAATCACACTGCATTCTTGCCAATATCCCGACCCTGATGGGTGTGGTTATATGATGGCAGAGGCAGCAGTATGTCACAGAAGGGAAGCAGCATAACTCCAGCCCACGGCCTGCACCCAGCAGCACACAAGAGGGGCCCAGGACCACGGTAAGCTGCAGGACACATGCAGCCTGTGAACACAGCGCTGTGGCAGGGACTGCAGGAAGCCACATAACTAAAAGTTAAGCATATCAAAAAGCAGGGCTCTTCAAGAGACAGTCAATATGGTGACAAATACAAGCAGTATTACTGTAATAACACATGAAGACCCAGCTCTTCTCTGCTCAGTTCACAGACCTTAGTGCACACAGAAGCTGAAGGAGAAGGGGCAGCAAAGGTCCAGCTCGGGGGATGCGAAGGTCAATGTATCATTGGGGTCTACAAGAAAGCTGGGGATGGGACTGTTTAGGAGGGCATGTAGCAACAGGACAAAGGGCAATGGTTTTAAACTAGAAAAGGGTAGATTTAGATTAGACGTTAGGAAGAAGTTCTTTACGATGAGGGTGGTGGAATACTGGAATAGGTTGCTCAGAGAGGTGGTAGGCAACAAGGCCCCATCCCTGGAAGGATTCAAGGCCAGGCTTGATCAGGCTTTGAGCAACCTGATCTAGTTTGAGACATCCCTGCTGACGGCAGAGGGGGTTGGACTAGATGACCTTGGAAGGTCCCTTCCAACCCAATGCATCCTATGATTAATTTAAAAAGCTGTAAAAGTACAGTAGGCAGACACTCCATGACAAAATCTGCAAGGGAGGAGACAGGCTTTTGAAGCAAAGGCCAGACATCATGCAGGTGATAGATGAAAAGAGCACAACATGGAATCAGCCCTGCCTGCCTTTTGAGTAGCTGGTAGTACACAACAAAGAAAAAGAATTTAAGCCCACTTCTGAATACAGAGGTAGTGAGGATGAAGTTGCCAATCAAATCACAAGTTTGGAGCAACTGCCAGGATTATGTAAGCTTTTTTTTTTTTTAAACAGATGCCCACACTTCCCTGGTTTTCCCCAACACTTGCAAAATTTTTAGTAGCTTAACATTAGTTTCCTCAGTGGGCAAGTCCTACACATTTACAACAAAGTTGTAACAAAATTAATTCACAGAATTGTTTTATGAACTTCATCATGAACCTATCAGAAAGGCTACACTACTTCCAAGATAAAAAACATATGTCACAAAACTATCACTCTTCCCACTTTGGCAGCATCTTCAGGCTTTTATTTACACCCATAGCACTCTGCTCCCAACAACTTGTATTGGAAATGGCTTGTTTCAACAAAATTTCACAAAAGTTTTAAGAATGATTTTCATGAAAGCTGCAGTACTAAGAGTTTCTGCCAAACTAAAATGGGAAAACCTGGTGACCTCACCCAGGTTGAGGTCTACTAAGCATATATTTCCCTCTTGGCTGTAGTCAGCGAGCAATATGGAAGAAAATGGCTACAGAGCAGCTGCTGCAGTTTGAAGCAGGGATGTTCAAGGACATCTTAGGAGGGTAGAAGGGAACGATGATGTTTGGTGGGGAGTGTGGACAGAAAGATAAAGCCCTAGAAACAAAAGCTCTACTAATTCTGCTGCTGCTAAGTTTTCAAAATAAATGGAGAAAACTATAGAACACAAGCTCAAGGATGTTATGCTGTTAAAAAATAACTCCATCTTGTTCCTATGTTAAGACTAAAGCTAACAGTGGAAGTTTAATGTGTATTGTACAGTGTACTACCATAGCCCCATAGAAACGTTTATAGAGTTTAAGGTACAAAAATACTGTATTAATTAAAAGAAGATTCTATCACTCAAAAAGAAGTGCTTTGCTGTGTTAGACCAATGGCCTATCGAGACCAATTAACTACAGAATTCACTGTGAACTAGAAAAGCCCAATTCAAACACTTCTTTAAGAATTACTAACTTCCAATAGCTCTCCTTTCAAACAAATGGTACATATCTATCAGCTTACACAACAGTAGGTTCGGTTAGTTGGAAAGTGTTAGTTATCTTTAGTACAGAAGCTTCTCCTGGTTAGTCTGTACTAATCACACTGTCATTTGAGATAGCACCTGAATAATTTCCAAATTATTTCTGTTTAAGAATTTCATAGATGAATTTTCTCACAATTCGAGATCTTGACGGCTTCCTGTTGTGTTGAAACAAAAATGCGTAAGTTGATACTCAGCTTTCCTTGTAGGAGGAGTGCTTGGGCTAGAGGGAGGGGGAAGAAAGTGTGTTATATTCAGAACTCTGTATTAAGAAGACTGCAGTCAGACAAGACAGGCTTAAGTGATTTCACAATTCTCTGCTGTCCAAGGAGGGTAATCCCGCTCCCTTTTGCTCAGTCACAGGCCTCTGCATCTCTCTCCCGCATTGCTTTGGCGCTCATCTAATTCTTTGCCAAACTGACTCATCATGTCAGTCTGGAGAAACATTAGCCAAGATGGTTTTCCATCATATTAGCAGTTGAGTTGGTTCACTAAGGGCCTAGATGAGCACCAAATTCAGGACGAGAAAGGTAGCAGAGCGCAGCCTGCTCCTTTTTGGCATCAGCAAACTCTTCAGTCAGTTTAGCCATCTTGTTCAGCTGAACCACAAGTCACTACTTGTATTTCTTTTTCATGTGCCAAGAAAGTTTAGTGTTAAGTTTCATGTATAGTGTATTGCACAAGTTTATAGATTCTAAAAAGTTGATGTGCTGAAGATTTTAGTCAGAAGCCTTTTAAAAATTCCAGCTAAATACATTGACAAAATGAAAACTGAAAGCAGAATTTCTGTCTCTGCTCCCCCTACCTTTTCCAGTACAGTAATAAACATACTTTTTTAGGCAATCTGTTTACTACAATGCAAAATCTTCTGGTTATAAGAAGTTCAACTGTGCCACCTATTTACATTTTGATTTTTTTGGTAAAACATTAATAAATTGAACCATGCATGCACTTGAGTACTACACTTAAGAAGGCATCTAATCAAGAGGCTTATAAGCATATTCATGTATTAGTAATTTTATTAAATTTTTTAGGTAATGAACTTCCCATGCATATTCTTGCACCTCTGACAGATGTAACTTATTGATATTGATTTTTTCAAAGACATTGTTTAATCCCTGAATTGCTGAACTCTATGCTAAAAGACACTTAACCACTGTTTGCAGCCAAGTTTTTAAAATTGCTTAGAGTTCAGTATAAGCTGTATTGACCACTGGAAGCCTAGCAAAAACTACAAGACACCTACAGTTACATGCAAAGGCCACCCTCAGAATACCTACAGCAAGCCCTACATTTCATAATAACAGGAAGAACAGCTATAATAAAGCTCTCTCTTTACCTGATAGCTACATCACGAAAGTGGCTAGAACAAACTTAATACAAACTGTTCAATGTGTATTTTAAGAAATAGAGGTGGATTAACTTATTTGAGATCATGCAGAAGAATCATTAATAAGAGGAGGAAAAAAAATACAGACCCAACCATGAGAGACAATGACTCAGGTTTTATTTAAGAATTTCCAAATGGTAAATAACAAATAGCATCAACTTGTTACAGTCTCAAGATCAAATGCACCACAGAGCCAGTGACAGTCTGAATCTAAATACTCTTCTGAGGTGTGCAGTCAGCCTCAAGATAAATACATACCATTACTTTTAGGAGGCATCAGATGTCTGCTGAAAAAGGTTTTAACACATTTCCACTCCCACCCAGGAGTGAAATACACAGATTGACTAAAACCAATCTTCAGTGATACTGTGCTCAATGTAACAAAGTAGAATTTTCTTCACAATGAATTAGGGAATCTTCATTTATTAAAACATGGATAAAGCAGTATTAGCACTGGTTACAAAGGAAGCCTGGTTCAACAACTGAAAGCAAATGGAATACTTCCTGGCTTCAGAAATACCATCTGAGAGGGACATGATGTCTGTTACTTGGTTGACAAAAAATTAAATTCAGGAAGGAAAAATAAAATTATAATATTAAAAATCATATTTTCAATGTCTTATAAATACTGCTTTTTGGCTGACCAAGTGCATGTCCAAGTCACTTTTATCAGCCAAACTGCCTCACTTGCAGTTTACCTACGCTGCCCTGCTCACCTAAGGCAGGCATGTGCTCACTTAAGAAAAACCCAGCCATTAGGCAACTCCAGAGCTACCCTATGCAGTTAGTAAGTGTAGAAACTAATGGAATTTACAACTACATACAAGGTCTGCTGTATTTTTCAAAATTTCTGTTTATTTATAAATAAAAAGATCCTTTAGGAGTTAAATAGTATAAAAGTTTTAAAAACTTAGAGTCCTAAGTCCTGTAACTACTAGGGTCTTTGTTTAACGTTAAAAAAATAAAAAATTCCCTCAAAAGTGCAAAAAAATAATTATTTCCATTTCATTCACATAAAGGGCCAAGAATCTTAAGTGAAATCACTTATCTGAACAACAGAAACCCAGTAGCTTAGTCATCCTGGCAGATAAGAATTGTTTTGGGTCCCGTGCAAAGCAGAACAGCATTTCTTGCTTTGGCAAATCCTTGCGCAAGTCCTGGTCCTTATGTTTACTGACAGCACAAAAGCCACAAGGAGTCCGCACTGGGTGAAGAAAAGGTGAAAGGCACCCTAGGGGCCTAGAGAATTATTCTAACAGCTCCCCAGTCCTACTGATAAGAAGGGTTGCTGAGCAGAAAAGATTGCTACCCTCAGGTTACAGTGAATTAACTGATTTCTTTCCAGAGCCTTTTTCTGCATGTGCAAACCGCAAATATGTAGCTACAATCAGAAAAGCTGATAGAACATCATCATCATCATCAGGTAAGACAGGGGTCAAAGTTCCCAGAATTTTCAAAGGAAAAACGTGCAACACCCCAACATTGTGTAAGAGCAAAGAATAATCAAGCACTCACTTTTTTATTTCTCGGAGGAGCATCCGAATAAGGATGGCCTGCAGTGGCTCAATCATTAATTTTCTCCACATATCAAGAGCTAGCTGTCAGGACACAACACAAGTTTACATCAATAAATAAATACTAAAAATATCCCCAAACAAAAGATGATGCAATTCCCCATACAGGACTCTAAAAGTGAAATTGTTAGATATTATCTTCTTTCTCCTTTTTAAATTTGTGTTTGCCTCCCACACAATTTGGCAATATATTAATATATTAGCATTTTTCTTTTAGAACATCTGCACTTCGATGAAGATCACCCAGATATGTACACTAGCAGTGTTAGATATAGAATTTCTAGTTAGGAAGTGTCTGAATGCATGCTTCCCAGTCTGCATTCTTCCTACATGTCTAATAGGACTGATTTATTCCTTGGTTCCACTCTTTCAAGGATTCTCAAATGCATATAAGGACCTTATGCAAGTTGGTTACGAAGGCAGGTTTTGAGTGTACGCATAAACAAAACATCTGCACAGTAATGGGTCAGTAACTTGCATTTCTACCTGAAGTGTTTGAATGTGTGCAGACACCTGCATTTCTAAAAATTATAGTAAAATAAGCCTCAGCCGACAAAAAGGAACATCTCTTGGCCTATTTGTCAGAGGTCAAAGATACAGAACCCTTACATCCAACACAGAGAGCATCTCCAAACTAACATGCACACAGCTTAAGCAAAGTCACTGGCAAGCTAATATTCGACTTAAATGGAATTCAAATTACCTTCATATTAGAGATAGGTCACCCTATTCCTAATATATAATTAGAGGTATCAGTCAAATGGTCTCAAATACCTCATACTCTTGTGGGTGAAGCAATTGCTTCCAAAACATATCATTTTAAAAAAATGTAAATTGTTCAAACAAGTTTTTACACTCATTTGAGTCCTCTAAAAACACCTACAAGTGAGAAGCAGCATTGGAAAAAAAAAAGAAATTACCAAAATATGGCTGCTAAGAAATCTTTGACAGAACTAACAGGTCTTTAGCTATAAAAATAAAAATATCGATCAAGTATATCTCAACTGAAAGTAGGCATCTAGTTTTTAGACCAAGTATCCGATATGATCCACTTTGTGAATTAAATCTTCCTTTCAAAGAGCAGACAAATGAACTTGCTCTGTTACAGCTATCTAGCACCCATGCTGTAATACAGGGTACAGAAGTCTGGGAGGTAAAGCTGGCCCAACGGCATCATGAGCAGGTTCAAAGAGAGGAAACAGAGGGAGGAAACAGTTAAGAGTTTCCCATAACATCCTCATAAGCAAGCTCAGGAAATGTGAGGTAGAACAGTGAGATGGATTAAGAACTGGCTACATGATAGAGCCCAAAGAGTGGTGATCAATGGTGCCAAGTCTGGCTGGAGACC
>JAVSBS010003661.1:0-24711 GCA_033124195.1 Coracias cyanogaster | reverse complement strand
CGCGCCGGGCCGGGCTCACCCCGGCATTGTTCCCCGCCGCCGCCCGGCCGCGCAGCCCCGGCCCGCCCCGCTCGGCCATTTCCCCCGCCAGCCAGCGCGGCTGCCGGCGGAACAGCGAGCGCCGCACTCACCCCGCAGCGGGGCCGCGCACCCCCCGCCGTCACCGCGGCGGCTTCTCCGGGTCGGGGTGCCTGGTGTCCGCCGGCCGGCCTCGCCGCCGGGAGAGGCTCCGGCGGCCCCCGCAACGGCAGCGGGCGCAGACGCCGCCCCGGCCCGGCCACCAGAGCGGGCGGAGGCTCCGACGGCCGGTCCCGGCGCGGACGTCCGGGGATCGGCGGCGGCTCCCGAAGCCGAGGTCGGCGGCTGGGTCCCCCGGCTGGAGGGCAAGGCAGGACGCGGCGCCGCCTCCCCCCGCCCCGCGTCTGTCCCCCCGGCCGGCCCCTCCCGCCCAGCCCCGCGCACATACGCGGCGAGCTGCGCTGCGCTCCGCTCCTCTCCGCGGCTCGGGGCTCTGCTGCAATGCCTGCGAGGCTGACTTTCAAAGCCTAACCCGCAGCCGCGATCCTCCCCGCCTTCCCCTTCGCCCGCCGCGGCGCGGCCCGGCCCCTCCCCGCGCCGCGCCATTCATCTCTCCAGCCAAGTTTCTTAACCCTTTTCTAACCCCCGGCGAGGCGAGGCGAGGGGAAGGGAAGGGAAGGCGCGAGGGAGGGACGGACGGACAGACGAACGAACCCCCCGCCCGGTGTGGGGAGGGAGGCTGCGGAGCAGGCCGCCGCTGCTCGCCGCGCACGTATGCCAGTCGCCTCGCCTCCTGCCCTCTCTAATTAATCCAAGCGAAGGCGCAGAGCCCCCGGGAAACAAACTTAGGAGCGACAGCACCAGAGGACCCGTATTTAATGCAAACAGCGGTACCTTAAAAATAACACCTCCCCCCCCGCCCCCCCCTTCGGCTGGCACAGAGTAACGGGGGGCTGGGGGAGCGCTTCCAGCGGCTCCCAGGTCTCGTCGGTTTGGAGCTTGTGCTCTCGGCTTTCCCTCCGAGAAGCACGCACTAAAAACTTTTGTTGTTGTTGTTGTTGGAACGACAAGCCGAGAGGCTCCCAGCGGGGCGCGGCCGCCGCCGGGGGAGGGCAGCGGGGCCGCCCCGGCACTTGCGGCGGCTCCCGGCCGGGCGGGCCCTGCCGCCCTCCGCCGCTCCCTGCCAGCCAGGCCGGCCCTGCCCTCACGGCTCCCCAGGGCCCGCCTCGGTATCCCTCGGCCTCTGGCTCCCAGGGCGGGCGGCGCGGGGCTGGTCACGGCTCCCCGGCGAGGGGAGCGTCCCTCCCGGCTCCGGCCCGGGCGGCCGGCGGCCGCTGGGCCGCGGGCAGAGCCGCGGGTGAAGGCCCCCGGCTCCCAGACGGCTCTCCCCGCGGAAGCCGTTGGAGAATGGGAGGCTGAGCGGCTCGTCAAAGCCGCGCTGCTTGCCCACGTGGCTGTAAGTCCAGCCTGGGAGAAGAACCAGCCTTGGGCAGAAGCTTCCAGGAAGAGTCAGCACCTCCATTTTGGTAGGTGGCATCCCCGCAACCTCTGCCGTCAGAAATTGCGTTATACTGCAAGTTGTTCACTTGACTACGTTCCCGTCAAAGAAGAGACTATCCAGACACACACGCTGAACTTGGCTGTGTAGACGAAGCTACAAAGTGCGTGTAACCTTCGTCACATCTTCTGTGTGCCTGTGTTGAATAAGTGTCTCAGCGCGTTGCACCGTGTTTGCCAAATGCTTTGCAGAACACTTCATGATACTTGACTTCTAGAAGTTAAAGACTGAGAAAAGAGAAGCACATTTGCTTATAAGTCGGTTCTGAATTGTGTGGTAATATCTGTGTGTTGTTTTGTGTTATATGTTTGCAAATGCCAACATTTTCGTTCCAAAAGCTGGGTGAAATAAATAGTAGATTCGTGCATCTTTTTAGTGGAAGACTAGTATCATTAAAGAGTGTAGGAATTTCCACTTTAAAGAAAGCAAAAGGGAGTCACACTTGTGAAAAGGCAGAGATGCCATGAATGAAAGTAGAGGTAGGAATGCTAAGCAAAACCTCTTTCACTTTGGAATGTACAGATTGTGTACAGGCTTACAGCAGAGCTAGTAATGTATTACTTGACCTATTTTTTTTTAAGCCAATGAAAGATCTAGGTTAACTTCATCATCATGTGTTTTTAACCACTTTCTTCCAGAAATGCAGCAGCATTTTCTAAAGCTACTGCATGTCACAAGCTTTATACAACAGTCTCCTCTTTTGAGCGTATGTCTCATAGCCTGATCATACTTCCATTAAAACAATAAGTTTTGCTCTTCATTTCCATAGTAGGGTCATTAGCAAATTCAGATTGTAAAGAAATGATCTTTAATTTTTTTTATTTCATGAAGAGTCTTTATCTCTTTTTTTTTTTTCCAATGCTAAGCAGCTGAATTATCTAGGGAAAAGAAAATTTTCTCATTACTGCAGCAATTTAGCTGCTATTTCAATCAAGAGTGTCTGTAGTAGAGACCTCTTTCATTCTTAACCTTAGGGAACGTATTGCGTAGACAAGAGACCTACAAAATGAGGAATCTTGGACAAGCAACAGAAAAAATGTGCATGTGGAATATTTGTTTAAATGATTGTTGTTAGGTAACATACAGTTGCCTGAGGACACAAGTTTCAATATGATTCAATCAACTGAGACTGTATGAAATAATACAATCTGTGGGTTTAGATGTAGCAGGTTATTTCCAACGCTCAATATTCACATTGCACTGAATTGTGCCACTTGCTCCTATTTACTTAAAACTGTGAGAATTCAAACAATACATAAAATAAATACTCTGTACAAGTAAAGGCAAAATTCCAGCGCACAGTTAAATCAGTCTTTCAAGAAGTATGAAAGTACTGATGTGGATTCATTGGTTTTTCCTGTGCAGTCTTCAACCAAACCTAAACACACACTCACTCTCCAAGCACAAAAGATGAGTACCTATCAATGTACCTCCCTATCTACCATCTGTGGGTGGTGCCTGTACCTTTGCTTTGTTAGAGATGTTGCAAAAGGGGACATTTTTTTCCATGTTTTTCTTCAAGGGAAAGTCATCACTATAAGATGCCTGTAAATGGGAGGCCAGTTGTGACAGGAAAACATAAACTACCTTTGAATTGGTCCTGGAAGTGAAAAGCACGTTTATAGAGTTTATGTTAAAACTCATTCCCAGAATTGCAAGCACTTAGTGGAGAGCTGTTGGTACTGTACTTCAGTAACATCAGTGAAGCACTTCTCTTTATATTTATAAAAAGATATAATAATACACACACACACTTACCCTCTTTACAATTGCTAACCAGAAATCTCAGAAAGGTACGGTTTTGACCTAGTGGTATTTCTGTCAAAATCTAAATATAATTGTAATTCTGACATTCTTGAAGTACAAAATTAATCTCTGTGGCCATTTCAAAAATGGCTAAATAAATTGTTGACGTACCCCCAGCTTTACCTTTGATCACTTTGATGATTACAATAACGCATTTTAAAATGATGCGCAAAACTATGGTTCCAGTAACAATCTTTGTCTTTATCTTCCTGAAGATAGGTCTGTGACACGTGGTAACAAGGCACATATTGTTTTCAGAAAGAAAATTAAAGTGCTATTACATTATTCCCAAACATCTCTAAGCTAATGCTAGCCTATTTTTAAATCACATAAAGTGCTCTGAAGAGCTTGGGAGGGCTACAGTTGCCTTTATTTTGATTTTCCTTTAAGGCTGTCTCAGCCTTTCACAGAACTAACAGCTCTGAAACTACCTTTTTCAATAAAAATAATTAAGGCCTTGCTTTATGGCATCCAATCATGATATGAAAGGCTTAGGATGTAGTCGAAAAGCTAGCTAGCTTTACAGAAATTCATTTCCAGACTAAATCTTCTTCTAAAGTAGTTTGTCAGCCTTACATAGACAAATAATGAAATTCCACCCTTGACTCAGCCTAGTTCAATTCATGTAATATGTCAGATTACCCACTATTTTGAAGGTGCTTTCACAGAGGATTAAATCACCTAGTATTCTAAAACTTACGTAGCCACACTTTTTTTTTTTTCCCCCAAGAATCATTATGATTCTTATTTATTCAATAATTGACTTCAAAGGAGGCTTACCTAAATAAATGATAATCATGTAACGGTGTTCATCCATAAATCAGAAGTGGTAAAGTGGAAAATTCTGCCTTCCTTCAGGACTACTATCTAGAACTAATTGAAATCGATGGGAGCTCTGTGAGTGTTATCACAGAAAAAACTGGTCCAGGGCAAGGGTTTCTGCAGGGTCTATCACAGCGTATATCCTGTTTTGATCAAGACAGCAGCAAGTCTGCAACTGCTGGAGGTGGGGTTGAATTACACAATAATTTGTAAAGGGAAGAGTAATATAGTCTTTATATACCTGAAAGCTAGCAAAACTACATACCACTTATTATTTTATCTACCTATTTAAAATAATAAATGTATTTGTATATATCCGTAACTTGTATCATTCCCTACTGGAGTTGTTTTCTGCTTTTCTTTTTTTTCTTATTACACACTTTACTTATGTTTTTACAATTACTTCGAAGCAGGTCATCTGAGAGAAATATACACCAAGCGCCTCAAGTTCTCTTTTTTCTGCATTATTTAAAAGTAGACTTCAGATTGTGACTATTTGATCTAAAAGTAATAAGCAAAGGACCAGATGCTAGAGTCTTTTCAATTACAAAAATATTTAAAGACAGCTGTACCATAGAAACTCTCATGGAGAAATCATATGCTTGCAGCATCTGGTGAGTTCTGGCCATGCCTCTAGTGCACTGTATCTGTTCTGAGGCATGAGCTAGGGTGAGGCTTACTTTCCCGTATGCATTTTTGGGGTGAGGGTGTGTATTTTTTCACCATAGACAGGAACTAACACTTTGGGTCTTATATGTGGTGGCAGGAAATAAACACTACTTTCAGCCCCTCTAACACCTTTCATGGAAGAATCAAAGGGGCATATGCTAAGTTGATACGACTACTTTACATTAATTGTTACTATTTTACCAGGATAAAATAGTGGTGTTTTTATCCAGAAGAACACATCCTGTACTTGTGCATTTTCTGCAATTTCATCCCACTCGCACAAACAAACATGAGAAATATACTTCTGAGAACCTTGTTCTGATGAGTCACATTCCTGATAGCGTGAAGGCATGTCCAGAAAATAGCCAGCCTGGAGTCACTACTCGCAGACTGGCACAAGAAAGTACCAGTAGAGCAGGTGTAAGACTATGAAAGTACTGTTGCTACTTATTGGTCAAAAACATTGCCATGATAACATTTGAGAAGGTTATATGCATGTAGCCAAAACCATTCAGAACATGCATATTCATTTCAGACTTCGTATTTTCCCCTTTGTCAAAGATGTTCCGCATGTCAGCAGTAACAGATTGAATGTGCGCTGAAGTTATCATGCCCTCTCTCCCACTGCATTCTGAAGTTACTCTCAGTAACAATATTGTTCCACAGCCCCATTTTTCTGGCTGGCTATCATGAAATCTGGATAACCCTTTGTGGTGGTTCTCATGATGACACAAGCCATGTGGCTGAAACAGTATGTTCTAAAACAAAAAGAACAGTACGTACAAATTATACATACGATGATCTGGCAGCCGGTACCACGCTGCAAATGAATAAAGTTCTGGAAAGTACCATTAGGAAGCAGCTAAGAAAATGAAGCTAAAATGTCCCGTGTTTGCTCTTCAAAATAATACAGGTACTGGGCAAATGTTTTACAATATATGAACACTTTAATTACATATTAAAATTGTAATGATATTCTTCAGTACAAATGATCTTAAGTACTCTGGCTCAAGTAAATAAAACTGCTGTGTTAAGCTAAACTGTGTATCTCTTGTGTTTTTATTAAATATATTTACCTCCACACATACTAAGTTACAAACAAGAAAACCTTTGATGGAAAACCAATAATATAAAATACAAGCTATTTTAATACGCTTTTTCCTTTTATAAGAAAAAATAATAAATAGCAGCTTATTTTATTTAACAACAAATAAAAGGAAACCAAGCAAGTCTTGGTTTATTTTATCTGATTTCAGTTATACCAGAGAGTAAAGTAAATACAAAATTTCTAATATGGCACAGCGTACTTTACTTTAGCTAGCTCAGTCTTCATACCTCATTCCTCGGAAAAACTGATGTTTTGTTAATGAAATAATACAATACAAGTATTTTAAATGCCAAAGTAGCATCTTATATTTTCCTTTTGTATTTTTTTCAAGTTGTTGACTGTTTTCTTTCTTTTTGTGAAGATTAGTAGAACTAAAAAGTACTGAAGATCTTTGTGATTTCCGTGTTTTATAATGAAAAAAATAATATTTTGAGAAAAACTACACTTAACAATTTTCACAAATGCTCAAAAACATAATAGAAAGAGAGAGAAGATGGATTACTACCCAGCATTTCCTGCATCGCTCATGAAAGCCCTCTGAAAATAAACAACTAAGAAATTCTGAAAAAAATCTGGCTTCTTTGGCTAGGTACCTAAAAGGTGACCGTTTGGAAAACAAGATCCCAGTTCTGAAGATTAAATATTGTCAAGAAAATTGGTGCTTACCTATCTAATGTCACAGGTTTAGTTACAAGTGATTACTGCTTCTATTTACTTATAGATGCCTAATGGGAAAATCCATTTAAATTGTGTATCTAAAAACTTAAAGAACTCAAATCACTGGGCCGTATAAGCTTAGATAAGTTTCTGCTTGGTGGTATTTTATGCGATTGATTTATCAGAATCATATTAGCTGTGCTTTTATAACTGAACCAACTATATATTTTAGCATATTTTTATTAGCATACAAATATCTAAGTTTTATTGGGAGACATTAGGACTTAATGCTAGATATATAACAAAACCTGCTTTGATGTTGTTGATCATCGTACCTGTGTTTTGCATGTGGCAGAGGCATAGGAGTGATTCAACTCACCATAAACCAGATAGCAACAGTTATGTTCACATGAGTTATATCCCCTCGTAGAGCTGGCAAGTTTCTCCTGCCACTCTTTGCATGTCTTTTAGAGAACTGCCTAGCCAAGGTTGCTCTTCCTTTGAAAATCAAGCAGTAAGAATGTGAGGATACTTCCATATATAAACAGAATTTACTATAACCTGTTTCTATATGTATAATTCTAATTTTCAAATAGTTGGATGTGTCTTTTCTTGTCTAATATATAATTAAAAAATATATGTGAAAGTATTTTCTTTGGAGAAGGGAATTATTCTGTGTTTTGATGACTTAGCACAGAGAATCTCTGGGCTATGATCTCCATTTGAACAACATCCATTTTGCTGCATTACAATGGCCAGAACAACTCTTTAAAAGTAAAAGCTTGAGTGGAGTAAAATAATTACATTTTGCGAATAGTTTTACAGTTTTGTTTCATGTTTATTTGGACTGAGAAGCAACGTTTTAAGTCCTCCAATATTATTATAATCATTGCCCACTGTACAATTCATTTAGGAAGCCAGGACCTTAATGTTGTTGTCTCGATAAAATACTCCAAGAAGCCTGAACTTGGAAGCCTCTCTTACAGAGGGAGGAGAAGTTTGTACTCCTAGGGATTCCTGCTTCTCACTTCCTCCTCCATCTGAGGAATCAGATGGTCAAGCAGCAGGAAGAAGAAATATTTCAAATGTTTTCATGTTGAATTTTGTCTAACCTGATGCTGTGCCTACCTTTTTGCTTTGTTATTGTGTTTAAGCAGAATACTCTGATCTCATACAAAATGCAAATGGAACCATGTTTTCCTGACAAGCTCTATTTAAAATTTCTCCATTCCCTAAAATCTCTTCTTTAATAATATTGAAACTCTTGATACATCAGTTTAACACTATTGCTAACTTCCTTACTAGAAGGGTAAGGATTTACACAACTCCTTACAGGTATCTTTTAAAAGTTACATTCTATATCCTTAATAACTCTTAAATGTTTTACTGGCTCGGAGCATTGTCCACCAGCAGAAATGTATAAAGAAGGTTACTTGAGAAAATGTGTTTGAAAAAGTGCCTGTGTGGTTTAACTCTTTAAGATTTAAACTCTTGAAAAGGTGATCACTATTCACAATTATTTAACAAATAATTAGTAAGCAGTTGTGTTTGCCAGGTTGACACCACATAGATTAATTCAATCCATAAACATTTCTTAGCCTCTCCCAAGCCACTTTATGTAGTAGTTATTTGCAATTTTCTACTCATGCTTTCTGACTGATGTTGCTCATATGGATGCTTAAAGAAAGCTAATAAATGAAGCGAAAATTCACATAAATTCTTGGCTTTTTGAAACAAATAGTTTCATGTGTTTTCCAGAGTTAGTCCTTCAATTGTAGATAGAGTTTGTTCATTTCCTTTCTATAAAGAAAAAAAAAAAAGACAGAAACAATGTACTGTGTTATGACTTACTATTTTCTACTGGTTTTCTTTCCCTGTATCAGAGATCTACTGTGACTCCAGTAATAAGATGTAGTTGGATTTATGAGTAAAATACAGTGTAAATCATGACATGGGGACATGTAATTCTGTTTTCTATGACTCATCAGCTTTTTTCCCAGTTTCCACTTTCACATAAAAAAAAAAAAATGTTTTCTTTTTTTTAAATTGTGGGGTAAATTGCATGGTCTGGAACATGAAAAATAAGAGGATATTCAACTTCTCCAGTTGCACAGCTGTTCTCCTAGAAGTTTTCCTTCCTTCTTTCCCCTATCTCTTCTCTGAGAGTTGAAATGTCAGTGAACATTTTCATCAAGATTTTCCTATCCTGCTAGAATACTACTTTTAGAAAGAAAATCTGTAAACCAGAAGATAAAAGGTAAAAGGCTGAATGTTTTTCCAAATTTTTAGAAGTTGATAAAAATCAGATTTACAGAATGTTCTGCACTGATTATTTTCACTGTCTTTTTCTTGTCTCTTCTGTAGTTAAAAAAAAATAATAGCAATAAGCATTAATTATTTGCTGAAATGCAAAAGAAAGCAAGAGATGTAACACAATGCACAAATTCTGTCTGTTACATTGAAAAGGAGCTATGTTGATACACAGAGACAAAGCATAAAATCCCTCTGTGAATCGCTATCTTTTTTTACATCCCCATAATCCAGCATCACCAAAACACATAAATGTTTTGCCATTAGCTTCAGTGAGTATGGAATGAAATTTTGTATTTTTGGGTTATTTGGGGTGGGTTTTTACTATTCAAAATTTTCAATAAGACAGCAATGAGACATAACCTTCTCCTAAAGACAGGTTCTCATTCTACAGCTACTCTCATTTTGCTAGATCTTAATGTTCTTCTTGAATGCCTGAGGGACTTTATCTTCCTGTTTGGCACAGTTCTAAATTGGCTTAAATCATATTTATCCAACAGTTACCTGCATTATATTTTCAAGGGTAATTTGTGTCCTTCTCCTAGAGCATTTCTTTCTCGTGCTCTGTATGGTTAGATTTTGGCCCCATTCTTACTCAGCAATCCAAAGCTGTCTGTGTGCAGGGTTGTTCACTGGCATGATGCTGAGTTTCATTTCTGTGCCGACAAGACACAGATTTATTTGTCAACCAAACCAGCGATTTCAAAGTAAGCTATTACCGTATTGACAAGCTGGTGACTATAAAAGCCTCTATGAGCATCAATTTTCTTCAGTTAAAATCAGACAAAACTGAGCTATTCATGGATGGCTTTTGCCATCAACCCAAACCCACTTGAACTTCAAATCCGTCTTTAAAATACAACCCAGGTTCATTGGTTAAAAACCTTATGTGGTTTTTTTATTGCTAGCTCTTCTTTCAGTATTGCAGCCGAAAGATTAAGGCTTCCTATTATTAGTTGAAATAAATGTGCTTTTCTTATTGCTCATTCATGCTTTTATGTTCCCTAGACTAGATTATTTTAATGCCCAGCTTGTTGATCCACTGGTGAGACCGATTATCAAATTTCATCATGTATAGCAAGTTCTGTTTTCAGGGCAATGTATTGTACTAATGCATGCTTCATACCTGCTGTTTTATCACAGTGGCTACTAATAACACAGCAAAATCTATTTAAGCTGTTACTGCTCTTGCCCTACCTTATTTTTCATGAACTTTGACTTATTACAAAGAGATATTCGTTAAGGGGCTGATCCTACAAAGTTACAAGCTTGGGGAAGAGTGGCTGGAAAGCTACCTGGTGGAAAAGGACCTGGGGGTGTTGAATGCCAGCCATCTGAACACGAGCCGGCAGTGTGCCCAGGTGGTCAAGAAGGCCAATGGCATCCTGGCCTGTATCAGAAACGGTGTGACCAGCAGGACTGGGGAAGTGATTGTCCCCCTGTATTTGGCACTGGTGAGGCCACACCTCAAATACTGTGTTCAGTTTTGAGCACCTTACTCCAAGAAGGACATTGAAGTGCTGGAGCGTGTCCAAAGAAGGGCAATGAAGCTGGTGAGCGATCTAGAACACAGCTCTTATGAGGAGTGGCTGAGGGAACTGGGGTTGTTTAGTCTGAAGAAAAGAAGGCTGAGGGGAGACCTCACTGATCTCTGTAACTCCCTGAAAGGAGGTTGTAAAGAGGTGGAAGTTGGTCTGTTCTCCCAAGCAACAAGCAATAGGACAAGAGGAAATGGCCTCAGGTTGAGCCAGAGGAGGTTTGAGTTGGATAACAGGAAAAATTTCTTCCCCAAAAGGGTTGTCAAACATTGGAACAGGCTTCCCAGGGAAGTGGTAAAGTCATTATCCCTGGAGGGGTATTCAAAAGACATGTAGATGTGGTGCTCAGAGACGTGGTTTCATGGTGACCTGGAAGTGCAGGGTTGGTTAGACTCTGTGATCTTAAAGGTCTCTTCAAACCAGAATGATTTTATGATTTGTCTGTCAGCTGCCACAGATTAAGGAGCTGTTTAATTTTATTTTGGTCTTTGTAGTCAATTGTAAGAATTTGGACTAAGCACTCTTTACCATTAACTAATAAATAAATAAATAAACCCCAAAGCCCACCCTGGCAAATGAACAACAGCAGCCTGGTTTTTTCAGGAAACCTTGTTCAAACAAGTACCTTCCTTCTTGGGTGGTGCTACTGGAGTGAAAATTCTCCATAACAAAACATACCATAACCTAAGTCAAAAGCAGTCACATTAGCAGAGTTGCTAGCCCACCTTGCTGGCCTTCCTGATGGCATGTGTTTCTGCTGGAGAGTTGATCACTGATTCTTGTGGTCACTCAGGTTTGCACACTCAGGTATGGTTGTGCTGATCTGAGGAGAGATCTAGCTTTAGGACTAACATGTTTTATTATTTATGTCCACTACGTTCTTATCAGCAAAAAAAAAGAAAGGAAAATATTAAGAGGAAATGTTAAGATTTGGCTTTTAAGTGACCAGAAACTAAACCTACCAGAATAATGTTATTAGAACCTTTCCTGAGAACACAGAAATTAGAAGGTAAGTAATGGGGAAAGGAAGGATTTATGACTGTCTAGCCACTGACAGTAAAGGTAATGTCAGAACAGACAGCAAAACTTACTTGTTTACAGAAAATCCTAACAAGGGCAAGAGTAGCTGCACAAAGGACTGTCGCTGTTTAAAAGAAAAAGACCAGTTGTAGAACCCCTAAAGTTGTAGCTAAGAATATGGTCCTACAGGGATTATACTGAAGATTAAAATACTTTGGCTCTAGTGACTGCTGTAATGAGAATACATATAGAGATAAACTGACAGAGCCGAAAAGTATTTAATTTAGATGACAGCCTACAAAAATTAATGTGAAAATGAGAATTGCTTAGAGGTAATAGATTGAGGGTACAAGATTCATTTTTTAAGTGTTAACCTTTTACATGACAGTGTGATACTGTAATTAAAGTGGCAACATACTTTGTTTGGGGAATTTATTTTACATTTCTAATTGCTTTGCAGTTCTTAGGTTAGAAATATTTTCAAGCAATTTCTGACTGACAGAAGTCAAGGATTTTTCACAGCAATACAATGGAATGAGTGAGCTTCATTGTAGGGAGCATATGTTTTAATTGTCGTAAGTTATTAAACTATTATTGAATATTAATATTTGTTCTGGTCCATGTTAAATATGAACAAGGAAATTCAATGAATTTCTTTCTAGTAACCCAATCCTTAAGAACTTGCCCCAAACTCTGAGCTGCTTTGATGTTCAAAGGCTTTGACTGAGACCAGAGATGAGAAGAAAAAGAACAGGGACCTCTTCACAATATTTTTACCTTTGAAGTGTGAGGTTAAAAATACTATTACTGTTTGCTTAAACAAGTGAGAGAATGAAGGATAAGATCGTGAATTATAATAACAGACAAATGTTTTGCATGAAATACATTTCCTTTTCAGGAGAGAGAGCATTCTTCTAACAGATTTCCAAAGAGATTGGCAACTTGTAGGGAGTCAATTATAGGAAAAAAAGAGATATATCATGTATGTGTATATATATATATATATGTTTTTTGGTTTTAACCAGTTAAGTGGGAAAAAAGGATTCCTTTGGAATTTTTCTCTTTGTTTTCCTCTACATTTCATTCTAGTAGTAGCAAACATGCACATTATCCAACTGTCTACAAATACCCTAGACTCCATCCTGGAATAGTACATCCCACATCTTCCCCATGAAAGTCTTTCATGAAAGCTTCTCTGTCACTCAAGATGATACTATTCCCTCCTCTATTTATTTCTAAAGTGTCACTCAGCTCCATTCCACCAGCTTGGAAAAACTTCAAGAACTTTTATCTTCAGAGTCAGTTGCCAGTTCTATTTAGTGAACAAGCCAGCAGGGACCTCTGGTGCCATCAATGCAGCTCAGTCAGTGCCCCTCTCTTTAGGGATGGAGTATATCATTATCCCGATGGCTGGACAGAAAAAAAGACGCATTTTTAGAATAGTTCTCAGGGAGCAGTTACTGGAAATCTCCTCCCTTGAGACAGTCTATTGGCAACAAGTTTTGCTGCTGTGACATGAGGTATTGCATCAAGGCCCAGTCCTGTCACTAATAAAGTTAGTGGGAAATGTGCCATTCTTTTCAAGTGAAGTCAACAGGATTAGTGTAGCAAACAGGAGCTAAAAAATATACCTTGCATCCACAAATGCAAATGGAAAGTCATGTCACAAGTGGGAATATCTGTTTTCAGAATCTGTCTTTGTTTCAAATAAGAATAAGTCTCTTCCCCAAATTTAAAATTGACACAAAAGAAAATGGAAATTTTATTTTCATATTACAACATTTCCATTTTGGGTTTTGGAGGTGTTGATTTAAGTTAACCTCAAAAAAGACAAAAAAAGCCAAGAATGGACTGTTTCAGGGTTGGGTGTTTTTTTAATGTTAGACAAACCTCACTTATTTTAGTTTCCACTCAAGCAAGGCATAGACATTGTAGATAATTTAATTTTTAACAAAACTGTTTTCTGATAGAAAGCAGTTTACTTTAAACTTCTCCTAACCAGCTCTAGCAGGCTCTTTTAATTACCGGGAGACATGTTACACAGTTATGCTAGAAAATATTACTTAACCTGCTCAGCCTGAATGGAGAATTTCTGTTGATGTCAGCTGTTAGACCCACAGGTCTGCACTAACAGGTAGCAGTCCCACTGTCTTGGCAAGTGGCCTTTTCCTACACGGAAATAACATGGCGCTGGGATATTATATTTTTATATATGTACATGTGAGTGTTAGTTCATTTTTTTCATAGGATATTATCATACTTGGCAATACTGAGTTTAATTCCACTTAAAATGACAGAACTGAATTGTCATCATTTTTAATGGGTAAAATCTATGCAGTTTGTCAGAGGTGCTGTAAAATCTAATCAGAAATTAGACTGTAAAATTAATAGGCCTATATTCTATATAATGCTCTTCTATAAATCTGGAACTGTAGAAGATTTGGAGTTTCACATATCGTACAATTAAGCAGTGGCAGAATCTTCTGTTTAAACAACCTGTGAAATAACAGGTACACCGTGCTAAACAGAGAGTGGCTGTGTTTTACTTTGAGCAGTAGCATACCAAATCCATGCCTGAGCTTTCATTTTAGTGTATTTCTATACCACAGCTATAAGCCATGGGTAACCTCCCCCCCAGTTTATTTTTATGCAGCAAAGGTTAAGGATGGCTGTAAGACACAGGTTTTGATCACAAAGCCCTTGCAGGCACATATCCAGGTGACAGGAGGGCAGCGCTAACCCATCCAAGTGCTAACCCATCCACTTTCCTCAGCGAGGAATAATGGAAAAACGGACAGGAGAGGCATAAGGCAAGCTAAGGATGGAGTTGGCATACAGCCTTTCCTTAGCAGTATCAGTGAGAAAAAGAGAAGCACAGCCAGTGGCTCCCCTGCACCGCCTTGCTCTAGGTGGCTGCAGGAACCTGGCGGCGGGAAGGGAGGTGAGTGACGGGTACCATCATCTCTTCCCTCCCTGGGCTTTCCCCATGAGCGCATCCTTACATGCACAGAGCCCAGCCCGAAGTTTCCCATGCCCAGAATGCAATATGGGAAAATCCCAAGTGGGACTCCTCAGGATTTTCCTCCCCATCACAGCAGAAGAGGGGTGAAGGGGTGCGTTTGTTGTGTCCCACCCACCCACAGCAGAAGCAGGCAATCTGGCTAAACATATGTAACATTATGTAATGCCACAGGAGCGGCTGCTGTTGATGGTGAACGATGGAAAGGCGGCAATAAGTGGATAGCTAACCTTACTTCCCTGTGCTGAAATGATTCACTTCTAATGGTAATTTGCACCATTTTAACTCTGAGTACCTCCCACATAATGATTATACAGTGTTACTATAAAACCTCAGGGTTCATCTGCAGACACATTTCTTATGGTTGAGTTCTCTGTGGAGACATACTTATAAAAATTGGTATGAGGGGAAGATTAAATAGATAAGAGCATAAAAACAGATTATAGAATAAATACAGTCTTGTGAATCAGTTCAGCTGTGAGGCAGGAGCTTACACTCCCAATTCTCCTACTGACTTCTGTAATACTGGACAAATTGCTTCATCTCTTTGCACCTCAGTTTCCCAGATTTGAAAGTAGAGCAATGCCTTTTTCAATGCTTTCTCTGCCTTACCTAAGTATGCTGTAACACAGAAGTAATACTTCCATTGGAGACATTAGCACTCTGTCTAGCCTATGGAACCTGGATCTCAGTTTAGTCTTTTAACTTAAATAATTATCAACATGTAAACATGTTTCCTTTTGGGTTTGGTTTGTGTTCTCTTTTCTTATAGATGCTGGTATTCATTCCATCTCTATCTCCATCCCAAGACGAAAAAACCCACAGTGTTTGCCAAGAGCAAAAGAGCAAAATTAGTAGATAAGTAATTCTTATCTTTTTTTTTTTTCTTTTTCTTTTTTTTTTTTTTTTACAACCTGATAGAGAATACAGCACAGTAAAAAAGACATTTTTTTTTTTAAATCTAGTATTTTTAAAAATCTTCAGTGGTATGTCTTTGTATTAATAAAGCCATTCACTGAAGTAGTCTTGCCTTACAACATGAGTACACGGCAACGCAAAACAAGGTGAAAACCTTTGAGAAAGTACTTAAAGGAATAAGTCTGTAACAAGGAATACACTTTCTCTCTATCATAATTGCACATTTAAGAGGCCTCTGCTCTACCAGTGACAATTCAGAATGACAGTGCTTGGCTTAATGCTGTCATCTTGTAGCTACTATTACAGAAATTGAAGTTGTACAATTTTCAAAGTGAGCAGTTTTATGAAGTTAATTGTGTAACACTGTTTATGAATTTAAACCACACAATTAATACATTATTCACAGACATGCATAATGGACTCTTTGTATTGAATGATGCCTTAAGAAGGAAATGTTAACTGATTTTGGAGCTACAATGATTGAGTTATGAGGTAAAATTAAAAGTGCTAAGTCTGTATTACTTGGCTACTCACCAGGGAAGTGGATGGTGGTGATATGAAAAATATCTATATGTAACTAAATGCAATGTATGGATATCAAGGAATCAGAGAAATTATTTCAAGTGAAGCAAGAGCATTAGCCTACAAGTAAATGGTGAAGATTTAAGAAAGGCAATTGGTTATCAAGGGAACCTAGGTGAAAATTAGGTGTTCTTGCCTATAAAAATCTTCTCTGATATAAGCTAATGGAAGCTTTATTATTTGAAATTTTAAAACAGCTGGATCAAACAGTATCAAATTAAAAGACAGCACTCCAGTAACATCTCTTATTAATATCTTGCTTTTTAAGTAATGATGGGACTTTAAATGAAATGCTACCCAATATGAATAATGGAAACTACCTGCCTCTAATGAAGAAAGGACCTCTGTGGTACCGAGGGATCTGACTTCTTGGTACTTACCAAGAAGTACTGGAAGTACTTTCCATTTTTAATTCATGTTAAAAAAAAAAGAGATGTCATTACGCATGGTGAATGTCACATGAGTTCATGGGTTCCATTAAAGAGCTTTACACCAAGTAAAAATTCTCAGTTTAGATAAAAGCTATGCCCTACTGTTCTGCTCTAGCTTTTTTAAACTAACAAATTTTAACTGAACAGCAACTTGAAGAAGTCACTTGTTTTAGTTCAATGGATTTCTTTCCCTGAACTGATAGTTTAACAAAAGTATGTAAAATTGTATTAATGGACATAATTGATTTGGAAGAAACACATCAAAGCAATACACTAAACTTGCTTCTTCCACCATCCTCTTCACTTATATTAAGAAAAGGAGAGTCTCAATTCACTGTTAGCTGAGTTCCACAAACATTCTGCTATCCCTTCCTTGAGCTAGCCTGCTTCAGAAAAATAAATACATATGTATTCCCATGAAAATTACTGTAGTATAGGACGGTTCCTCTTGTCAAAGGGCAGAAGGAGATTGGTTTAGCAAGCATGTTTATATAATTTAATTAAAAAGTTAATCTGAGTGTCTCCATATTGATAGGTCTTGATTTAAGGTCTGATATTAAAGAAGCTTCACATTTCTATGAAGCAGCAATGAACAGTGAACTATAATATAATTTGCTTTTAGGCCAAGGCAAAATAACAAGTCGGTTTTTCCTAGACTGACAACTGTCACATATTTTGTCATAAAAGCAGGACAGATGGATCATATATTACTTTGATTTTAGATACCTAACTCCATCAAAATATTACAAAGCAAAAACATTGCATTAACATGGAGCTTTTTATCCCTGAACTGCTGATGAGCAAAATTAAATAAAATCCACCCAGATCCTGTGATTTGTATTTTCTGTTGAGCATGTGTATATAAATGTCTGTTACACAGACTTTGTGTATAAACAATGCAACATACATAGTATATATAAAAGCAGTTTTATTTTCACTCCAATCCACAATACTATTAGCTGAGTTCATTTTACAACTCAGCTTTGTATTCATTCTCCATTAATTCTCCTGCCAAAGCAATCTGACCCTTTTTCCACCTGAACATTAACATGCATTATAAGCTTCAGCTCTTCCCCTTTCATCTGGAAATTTTCCTTCATACTTTGTCAACTTTGTATCTCATATTTTCATCAAGTTTCAGTCGCAAGGCTATATCAGGTCTGAGTGACTACATTTGAGTGTATGTTTGCACTCTTATGTCACACGTGATGGAATGACATTATGAACTCCCAGAAGAAAAACCAGACCATGTGTACAGTACATCATAATTTCATATGAAAATGAAGTGGAAGTTCATAATAATCTGACACTATTGCCTTTTCTGGTATAATTTTTTGGACTTGTAGCCACCAATTTGAAATTTGTATATATGCTAACAGTTCTGTTCACCTGCTCACTGGCTGAGGTATGATTATATTCTCCCCAAAGAAAGAATGGCCATTAAGCACAATGTGATAACTAATGGAAAGGAGAAGTTCACATCTAGCAAAATATTAATAGAAGACCAGATTATAAATAAATAGCTGCAGTTGTCATTAAAAAAAAAAAAACCAACAACAAAAAAAAACTTATCTGCTAGATTTAATTTGTTATTGAATAAATTAGAGTACAGTCTACTACAGATGACCCGGTGGCCTTCTAGGATTACAGACTAGAGCATGGGCTATTCAGCCCAAAGGTTAGGGCCCATGTCCAGAACTGGGAAACGAGCCGAATGTTCGTGGCCAAAAATGAGGAACCAGAAAGTCAAACCAAGGGTCAGGAGCCAGAGATAGGAATAAGCATCTGCCCAGGAATCATGAGCTGAAATCAGGAACCTGCAAGAAGAAATTACAATTGCGGGGCACAATACAGAGGTGGTTCTGAAAACATACGATGTGACGTGTGAGGGGATGCACTGTGATTCTGCCTCAGACACCTGCTTCTAAGTCACTGGCTGATGTTCTCCTTAAAAATGGGTCCAAACTGCAGAAAGCCTGATTTACTACTGCAGAAGGAGCTCTTATCTCAGATTAGAAATACAGAGGATAATGTGAAGATACGGCAGTTGGTGTATTTACATGAATGGTACATGCAGTATGTATTTGCTTTCATCATGCTGCAGATGGGATAGCCATCTACCATCCCAGTGCTGGTTGAACATGGCTGCACTGTCTGGCAGGCACAATTACTAGCAGAGGGAATTCTCCCTAGCTTCTCACAAACCCAACAGCCAGCTATCATAGACATGCTCTTGCAGAGGATGAGCGCATATAAAAATCTCCATCTCTGCATCACAATTGCAATTAGTCTTACAACAGATTCTGGGTTAAACATGTTCTACTTTGATGCTTGTGGTTTTGAGAAGAGATACTGAGGACCTGAAAGTGAGACAGAAAGGCTTAAAAACCTCCTGGCATAAGAAAGATTAATATTCACATACCTTACAAATATCTACAAGAATATCCAAATGAGTAGTTAAACAAATGCCAACAGAAGACTGTCTTGTTGCATCAATATAATTGCAGCAGCAGAAAATTTTTCCTTGACAAATATGGCAAATAAGCCAGCCTTCTACCCTTCCAGACTGTCTGGGTGTTAAGAGAAATGGAAAGTCTATTCTCAGTATCATACCTGTTAGGCAGATTAATAGAAGGCTACAATTTTTGCTGCTGTTGACCCAGCAAGTTCCAGAGGCATTACATCTACATACCATTTTTAAATTGGGTACTAACATGCAACTTCCAAATCTGTTAAAAGCAGGAATGAATTAAAACAAACAGATCAAACTTGCACGAGTATGAGTCTCTAGAGTTTTGATAAGCCTTTAAGCTTCCTAAAGGCTTTTTCTTACTATCACTGCAGAGAGTGGTGTTGAACGGTCAGACTGGACTTCCACCTGTAATTTTGTATACATGAAGCAGCAGCGGAAGAAGGTCATATGCAATAGGACCTGGCATGAAAACTACAGATCAAAAGATAATAAATCCTGGCCCCTGGGATTTCCCCAACAATAAGTTTCTTTACCTTGGACTCATACCTTCATCCTGCCAAGTCAGAGGCTGAATACTCTGCTGGAATACAAGCACACAAGAGAGAGCAGCTCTCCATCCTTGTACAGCTTGGACTAGGAGAAATGAAGGTCCTGTATGCTCAAGGACACAGTAATTCCCGTGAGTCCTTACAAGTGCAGTTGTCACAAGGGAAGCAGCAGACTGAAAAGGAAACATGTCTCCCATGTGTTGGACTCCACCAGGTTCAGGGGAAAGAGTAGCTGCCTCATCTCTTTTCTAGATTCAGATGGTTAAAGTATAGAAGTGAACTGACTACAGATGAAAAAGGAAATCTTAGGCAAGCTAAAATGGAATTAGCTGTGACTGGAGTTGGAAGGGTTGATGTGCAGGAGAGTAGCTGACAGCGTAGCCTGAAGGATGGCTTTTCAGAGGCCTGGCATAGTGACTAGGATGAGGACTACTGCCTGGGTGCACAGATGGGTCTGAGCAATGCAGTAGCCCCTCATTGCCAGGAGCAACCAGCCCAGCGGCAGAGTCATGCAGGACTGGCCTGAACCCTTTAATGCACCATCATAGAATCATAGACTAGTCTGGGTCAGAAAGGACCTTTAAAGGTAATCTAGCCCAACCCTCCCTGCAAAGAGCAGGCACATCTTCAAATAGATCAGGTTGCTTAGAGCCCCATCCAACCTGACCTTGAATATTTCCAGGGATGGGGCATCTATCACCTCTCTGGGCAACTTGTACCTGTGTTTCACCACCTTCAGCATAATTTTTTTTTTTTTTTTTAATCTAGGTTTAATATAGTTTAAAACCATTACCCCTTGTCCTATCACAACAGGCTCTGCTAAAAAATCAGTCCCTATCTTTCTTATAGGCCTCCCTTAAGTACTGTAAGGCCACAATAAGGTCTCCCTAGAGCCTTGTCTTCTCCATGCTCAACAAGCCCAACTTTCTCTGCCTTTCCTCACAGGAGAGGTGTTCCATCCTTCTGATGATGGCCCCCCTCTGGACCCAATTCAACAGGTCTATATCTTTCCTGCGCTAAGTACTTCAGAGCTGGACACAGTACTCCAGGGGAGTTCTCACCAGAGTGGAGCAGAGGGGCAGAATCACCTCCCTTGACCTGCTGGCCATGCTTCCTTTGATGCAGCCCAGGATACAGTTGGCCTTCTAGGCTGCAAGTGTACATTGCCAGCTCATGTCCAGCTTTTCATCCACTAGCACCCTGAAGTTCTTCTCTACACAGCTGCTCTTAATCCCATCATCCCCCAGCCTGTATTGACGCCAAGGACTGTGCTGACCCAGGTGCAGGACCTTGCACTTGGCCTTCTTGAAGCTCATGAGGTTCACACAGGCACACTTCTGAAGCTTGTTCAGGTTCCTCTGGATGGCATTCTGTCCCTCAGGCGTGTCAGCCACACCACTCGGCTTGGTGTCACCTGCAAACCTGCTGAGGGTGTACCTGGTCCCACTGCCCATGTCACTGATAGAGGTAATAAACATCACTGGTCCCAATACAGAGCCCTGAGGGACACCACTTGCCACCGTTCTCCATCTGAACATCCAGTTGTTGACCGTTACACTCTGGCTGTGACCATCCAACCAATTCCATATCCACTGAATAGTTCACCCATAAAATCCAACTCTGTCCAATTTAGAGAGAAGGATGTTGTGAGGGACAGAGTCAAAGGCTTTACAGAAGTCCAGACAGACGACATCCAATGTTTAGAAAAGATGCTTCCTTATTCAACTGACTGTATAAGCAAGGTTAAGCTCCTCATTTTAGTCGCCTGACTTAAATGCTGAAGTTCTCTAGTGTAAACATCCCATCTAGTTCGATCCTGCAAGCTGTTAAGTTTGTGGAATAACTTGAATAGCTAAAGACATAAAGAACTACAGGGAGAAAAGAAAAATCACAGAATATTTTTCATACAAGACAGTTACCCTCAGATCTAAGTGGTACTTGTTTCCTATTGCTTTGAACTGATAAATAACAAGCTGCAGATGGAAAAGAGAAATCATACCACCGCCCTACAATTATAGCAAGAACTGCCTACTATTCCTTTTGGAGCACACTATCCCCTGAAAAAGAGTCTTGTGACAGAGAACAAATTAAGAAAAAAGAAGACATTTGCAGGGCTGGTAAATGCAAAAATGTCCATAAGGTATAACACAGATTCCTAAGGTGGGAACAGAGGAGTAGGACAGAGATGGTTTATAGGTGTGGCTGTAACAGTACTGCAAGATCATACGTATGAATATGATATTGGGGGTGGCAGGGGGGAACCATCTTAAAGTCTGGAGTAAATACAAAATGAATCATGGGAAAAAGTCACCTAACCTGAGAAATCAACTGTAACTCCCTGCAGTGGTTTCCTACTCTTCAAATGATGGCTTCTAGTGAAAGGCAACATTATACATTTCCCCTTTGAATTAATGTCTGCATTATAAATTCCAGAATAGACAACTCAAGTAGAATATAATCATGTAGCTATCATACACTTCCCTGTACAAAATGAATTTATTAATTGCATTGCTACACGTGGGAGGAAAAGAAAAACCACTCCTTTAATTGCTTCAGTTTTGTAACTTGTTTTGTAATCTGACAGTCAAAAATATAATTAGAACAGGAAATTGTCACAAGCAAATCAACAAAACTTGCTGCCAGATTTATCCAGCTGAGAAAATTAGGTAATAACAAGGGGGCTCAGAAGAGCTCAATATTCTTTTATTAATCTTTTCTTGTGATGAAATGGCGTACCTTCAGGAGAGCAGATTGCAGGAACATCAGAGAGAATAACTAATGCTGCTGCTACCAGCCTGCTTCCATCTTCTGACAATAACAGATGTTTTCCAGATTGAACTGCAGGGCTACAAGTTAATTTAGGGTTGAGCTGGGGAAGCTGTCTGACCAGAATACAAACACACAACTCCAGTGTTGCAAAGACTAATGACTTCCCAGGCACCAGTCCTCCTGTATCTTTGCCTTCTCCAAATTCTGGTAATGTTTCCTTTTCTGCAGCACCATCATCAACTAAAATAAAAAGAAGAAATATGGCAGAAGTCTGCAGGCTGCACCTTGTTTCCAAAAATTTTGTTTCTTAAGACTGCTTCATCACCAAGTGGTAATCTTGATACATATATACGTGCATGCATATGTATTCAAAGTTCTACTTGCAAACATCCACCCTTCTGAATAAGCAAACTATGCACTGATTGTCAAACGGCAGGAGTGCGAGCAATAGATTTAGACACATATGGTGGGGCACGATGCCAACGTGATGTCACCTGATAAGTGTTTTCATTCTCCCAGTTTCTTTTGTTTAGAAACTGAACTTAAGGAAGTTGTGATCCAAGTAGTGGAGTCTGGCTTGTAACAGTGTGTGCTGAGTTTCTCTGTTGCTCTACTGCAGCTGATTCCAGCTTTTTGCTAAGACTGCCCCCTCCCTGACACCACATAAGGCTATCCCAACTGCAGTTTCTCCAGTTTTCTTCCTCACTTCATGCCCTCCAGTCACCACCAAAACCACCTGCTATCTAATTTCTCATGTCAGGCACCCAGATTGACTTAAGTAATCCAGGCTTACTCACCAACTATGAAACACTTCAATTAGGATGTGTCCTGGAATCTCACCTCCAAGAACCTAGTTCTCCAAGAAAGAATTGCTTGAACCCTGATAATATGTGTTCAACATCTCATACATTACTGTACCTTCTGCACTTCTCCGCTTTTCCTTCACATGTTCCTGAGCTGCAAAAAGAATCAGCCGAACCACTTCAAGGGCAGCGAGCTGAATATCAGGTGATTCTCTGGTCAGTATCAGCCGATGCAAAACATTCAGCAGCTCTACACCCAACTCCTACAAGTAGGAAAAATGCTTAATATAGCCCTGTTTTAATGCAGGAATTTTAGAAACTTGTTAATACTTGTTAAAGCCAACAGTATTGCTCTTGTTAATCTCACGAAGGAATACAGTGTAACTGCTACATCCACAGGAGTTGGCAAATTCTCCAGCATTTACCTCCTAGCTCCAAAAAGCTGAAGTCCTGCTCAATTTTGCCAGCAAAATAGTAATCACAGTAATTTAAAGATAAGGTACTTAAAACTACTAAAAAATCCCCAAGTAATCTTTATCCTATGGCTTTTTAACTCTTGAAGGTGGGGATACTACATTGTATCCCTCCTCCAGTATATGCATCTTCTTGGAGACAGCACCACAGTCGGCAGAACGCGGGCATGTACACAGGCTTTATCACTTTCGCTTTGTTACACAATTGCATGGCACACAGCGTTGGTATAAAACTTAAAGGAAAAAAAATGGAATTTTGAAGTCAATTCCTCTTTTTAGGATCACATGTTGTGGGTTTTTTGGTTTTGCCTTTTTTTTTTTTTTTTAAATACTACCGCTTTTGTCCAGTTTCCTTTTATAATCTTCAATATTTACAACAGAATTAACTGAACTGTTCTTTGACAGAGAGAGTAAAAGAACATTTTTTTTCTGGAATTCTGTCTTTACCTGGCTCTCATCCTGCTCATCTCATTACTCCTTCCTAACAAAAGGTCCTCAAGTTCTCTGTCCCTCACTTTCTTCTTACAGGTTCCATGGTGTGCTCTTCTCTCCTACCTCTACAACTTTGAATTTTGGTAAAGCATATAATTCACTTACTACTTGTGTTGGATATTCCTAGATACACAACAGAAAGTAGAGATACTGTTCAAGCTCAAATTATGCCTTAGTTTGGGGGGGACTTTTGATCATTAAAACATTACCTGATCACCACCTATTTTAGACCTTGGCCATAGAACATCAAAAAGTGCCTGTAGGGCACGTAAGCAGGCAATAATGTTCTCCGTTGCTGCATCTGATTGAGGAGAGCAGAGAAATTCCACACTAATTCCTGTAAGCACCAGAACAAAAAAAAAAAAAAAAGGAAGTGTGCTTGAAACACTAAGAAGAAATTCTGTCAATTACTAAGTAATCAAATGCTAGGTTGAGCAGACATAGAAATAGCATTTGCATTATATATTAAGTGAATTCATCTCCTAGTGCTAGTACCGTGGGGCAAGACTTCTATTTCCCTCAAAGCAATGAAAGAACTTCAGCTTCTAGACAGTGTAAGACATGAGTATAACTGCTATTAATATAAATAATACAAAATCCAGCAATTTGAGTAGAACACTGAACTCCATGTCCACTGAACAGGCAGACAATTCATAGTGAATACAGCAGAATGTGTTCCTAATCACACTGATTTATG
>JAVSBS010003660.1:10293-36099 GCA_033124195.1 Coracias cyanogaster | reverse complement strand
ATCGTCCTTGGAGGCGTTTAAAAAACAAGTAGGTGTAGCACTTGAGGCTATGGACTAGCGGTTAGAGAGATGCTAGGTGAAGGTTGGACCTGATGATCCTGCTGGTCCTTTCCAACCATGATGATTCTGTGATCTCTGAGGGGCACGTGTCAGCCCCACCCTGGGGAGGGTGCGGCCCGGCTCCGCAGAGCCGCGACCGGGAGCGCGGAGGGGCGGGGGGTGCGCAGGGCGGCTGCGGCCCCTGTTTAACCCCACACAGTTTTTCTCTGGCCCCTGTTTCTCCTCCGTGTCCCTCCCGAGCGGTCAGGGCCAGGACGTTCCGCGTTACCGCCTTCTCGGCGGGCACCGGGGAGCGCGAGCCCTCGCCGCCTCGCGCCGCCCTTGCTCCGGCCGTCGCGAGGCCGAGGAGCGGCCGGGGCGGGAGCGGGGCTGGGTGTAGCCGCGCCCGAGCAGGATAAAGCCCGTCCCCGCTCCTTCCCCTCAGAGCCTCGCAGCCGCCGGCCGGTCCTCCCCCTCTCGTGGTGCCTGGGAGCCGCTGGAGGTAAGGGGCTGTGCCGCCGTCTTGCCTGCTCGGCTCGGCTCCAGCACGGCTCCTCTCAGCTGCCTTTTCTTCGCGTGGCCCCGGCCCGGTGGTGGCACCGGTCTGGCTCGCTCCTCGGGCCGTGTGCCGGGACTGGCCTTGTGCGTCCGGGCAGCGGGGCTGTGGCCCTAAGGCGCTGCTGCCCCGGGAGCCTCGGGAAAGCGACGGAGGGTGGGTTTGGGTTTTGCCGTGGCCAAGAGGAGCGGTAACAGCGGGTACCGCAGGGCTCCTCTGAGGGGTGCTGAGCCCCGCTGACTGGTGCGGCGTTAGCTCTTGGTCAGATTTCATCCACGTTTCTGGGAGTTTTGTGTGGTCCCTTGTACGTTTAGCATCAACTTTATAACTCATTTTATTTCAGCTTTGATACTCGATGTTAGATGTCTGAGACTTCCAATTCCAGGATAATTCAGTGAATTATAGATATTCCATCAATTCTCTTAGAGTATACTAACTTACTGGACATTCTGGAGAAAAGCAGCAATGTGAGGACACATCAGAGTTCAAAATACTAGCCCATTAAAGTGGGAAAACGCTGTTGTGTTGTTTTAGTGATACCTTATGAGTAGATATAAAACATTAGAGTAGAAATAAGTTTGTATTTGTTTTACAGCAGGTCCATTTTCTCTTGAAAATAGTTCTGGTTGGAGATTTTTTTGAGACTTGCTCAATTGCAAAATTTATCAGGACTGCTCACTTAGAGGTTTGTGGTATTGCTGTCATGATTGCTTTTCTAGTCACTGCTAGGAACAGTGGTAGTGTTTTCTTAATATATCATGAAATTTGAGCATATCAGTAATATCACTGGCACAGAACTATGGTCTTTTGGAAATACTTATTGCAAAAACCGCTGTCGTGGTGAGCTAGTTCTCAAAAGGTTTATGTCAGTAGGTGGGATTGATAACATGATGAGTAAGTTTCTCTGATTAAAAAAAATTCAGTACTAAAATTAGAAGTTTACGGTAACAAAAACTGCAAACTGTGCATTGCAATGCGTGAATCAGTTTTAGACTTTGATTCTGCTTCATAATAAACAGTGTCTTTTTACTTAAGCAGATTTGTCTGTGTATATATAATAAAGAGTTCGAAGTTGTTTACACTAAACAGCTGTGTGCCCTATAGTGAAGAACACTGTGTAGAGGCCTGTTGGGTAATTAAGAGCATTTAAAGAGCAAAAGGGAAAAATAAGTTTTGTTTTCAGTCTGCAAATCCTCATTATGGCTTCCTTGATTATACCACTGATTAGTGATTATTATATCACTATCCAAAAAACAAAGGCCAATTAAATGTTTTGGTTGTTTTATTTCCAGCATCTGATTCCATTTTTGTTTGTTATTTAAACATTCCAGAGTACAGTGTAGCTAAACCAAAAACATCACCTCTCTGATCAATGGGGTTTTTATTTTAAAAGAGTTCAAGGTCATTTAAGGAAGGCAAAATGAGTGGCTTAGAGCTTTGATGTGTGTTCACTGTCTCTCAGTTTGAGATTTTTTGTAAGGGTTTATTTTTAGGTTTCCTATGTCTTGACCTTACCAGATTTTATATCTTTTGTGTTAAAACAGTGTAAATAAGACTGAATTCTGTAGGCTTAATTATGGCTAGTTCAGTACAGAATCTGTGGTATTTCATAAGAATGAAAGTCGATCAAAGCTCTTGTAAATTGCATGTGACTTTTGCTTGCATCTGTGGGAAGTCTTGACACAGACTTCAAGTTTATTACTCTCTACACTTTCAAAGTTATATAGGCCATAAACTTGGAGCTGACATCCCCTTAGATTCATATGGGATTATGTTGGGATCACTGACATTTTAAGGGACATAAATGGTTGTCTGCTAAAAAGACAATTGATAATTAAGAAAATGAATAAGCTGTCTCTGCTAGCATAAGGAGGCAGCACTTTTTCAGATGGGAAATTGTTACCTTAAATAACAGTAGACATAAACTAATGTATATAAAACTGTGGTAAAAACCTGTCTTTAAGTCAGCAAGATGCAATTTTGTGGAAATCAAAGCTGGTGTTCTGCAGAATCTGATGGCCCTTTTGTCATGTGTGCTTTCCTGTAAGAATTGATAGGTCCTAAGACCTGAATAAAGCTCTGCTTCAGCAAAGCATTTCACCATTTCAATATGAGTAACTCCATTGATGATGGCTTTAGTGATACTATTTGTATGCTTAAGGCTTTGGAAATGGCAAATCACACTTAACACAGTTCTGTATGGTGCTTGAGTAACATTTCGTTTCCTGTAGATAACTATTTGTGTAATTGATTGGACATTCAAACACTATATTTCAGATAGTAAAAACAAATGTTTTTTGTCTCTGAAGACATATTTTATGGCTCCAAACACACTTTTATAGCATATGTCTTTCAAATAAATGTGTATTAATACTGGGTCTGTGGTAATATAGTATAAAATCAAGCTAAATAGCTCACATGCATGAATTGTCTAAATGTTTACACTGCTATTGCATCACTGGTTATTGTTGTTATTGTTGAAGCCTTAACAACAGTGAAAGTGGGAATTCGTGGTTTTGCATTAATTTTAAATTTTTCTACTTAGCAAAAGAGTACCTCATGACACTTTTTTAGTAAGCTTAAAAAGCTTAACAGTTCATGGGGTAAAACAGTAGCTTCAAGGAGGTGAAGATTATTCTACTGTACCTTATGACAGTGTATAAAGTACAAGTGTTCTAGTTGGTGATGTTTTCACTGCCCCATTTTCCAGCTTAGGTGCAACATAAACTATTTTAATTAATATTGTGTCACCAAAAGATTTTGAGATGGCCAATTGAATTCTGCCAAGATAGAGTCTTTTGATGAAAACATATTTTTATTGATTGTAGAAGAAGAAAATCATTCTTAAAATGAAATCCAGAGAAAAATCATATCCCTCAGAGAAAATTTCTGAGTGGCAGGTTGAGATTAACATCATAAAATTGAATTTGTGCTGCAAACCTTTGATGTAATCAGCAGCTGGGAGATGGTATTGCCCTTACTGTGCTCCTTCTGATTGTGGTGAATTATTGTGTGGAATGAAATAAGTGTTTCTTGTGTCACTCGTTCAAGAAATACAAACAAGGCATTACTAGGTGGTTCTTGCTAGTTAAAATGGGTTGTATTGATTCCTGGTCCCAGTCTCTTGCTCCCTTGGACTGCAAAAGCACTATGTTCATACCCCGGGGAAGATCTGGGTGACACTCAACAGTGACTCGCAGGGCTGGTTAGGGTGTAGCCCTGACAGGTCTCAAGGGAAGTCCCAATACATCTTGAACTGGAAGTGCAGCGCTATGTAGGCAGAGTCTCCAGGATGGAGCCAGAAAAAGCGCAGTCAAGGAAAAAGTGTGGAATACTGAGAGTTCTGGCAGAATATATTAAAGCGGGAGGAAGTGGGACATCGGAGAGAAGTGTTGACTATTGGACTTTTTTGCTTGTTGCCCACTATCTAAATAGATATATTGACCAAAATACTAGAAATACATAAATTTTTGCTGTACCTACAGAGAGCAGACTCCACATCTGAAAGGAGCCAGTTATTAGTTGTCTTGTATGATGTGCTAAATACAAACTAGTTTTTTATGACGTTTTCAAAAAATCTTTTGATAAATCTTTCATTGTTTTACCTTTTGCTATTAATTCCTTGAAATGTCTTTTTGTTACCCTTGTCTTGTCCTGCTGTCTTTAGTGTCATTTCTTTGGTGGTTGTTCTTTTCACTCACCTAGCCTCATATGCTTTGTTTTCCTACATTACACACCCTGACTTCTCCCTGTAGCTTCTATCTCCATCCTGTTTCCATTTCTCTGTTAAAAATCTTTTCTCAGCATTGTATTTCTCTTTTCTAGTTTATTCCATTGCTCACACCTATAAAAATGCACATGTACCCCACTGCTTCACGAATTGCAAGTTATCATTGACCTGTACTTTCAGATTCATGGACAAAATAGACTTCTGAAGAGCATCTTAGATAAACAGCAAATCTGTGAGCAGCACCATGAGCATCAATATGGTACATCTGCAGGCTTACAAAGACAGCACTATGTCCCTTCCATATTTTTAGATTTTGTACTTTAGATACTTTTATCAAGTGTTTTGTAAATGCAGTATGTTTTATTATTCATGCCTCTTAGATGGACTTGCTATATATTGTGGACAGTGGGTAAATATATTTTTTTAGTTCAGGAAAGGTTATATCTTTGCTGATTACCAAAGATAATATACAATGTCTCGAAGGGAAGCAACATTTACATGATAAAGTAAATTGAGAAAATTTTGAAAGCAATATAGAGTGGATCAGTAGACTGCAAGTCAAAGCTGTTTTTAAGGAAAACAATTAGCTTTTTATTAACAATACAAAAATAAACATAGAGCTTTTATGTAGTAAGAAAGGATACATCAGATAAAGCGAAGGAACAGATAGGACTGTGAGTGTGGGATAGGTTTAGGGATACACAAATCTTAAGAATTTGTAATTAAAACCTACCAGACTCTGCCTAAAATTTACTTCCTAACACTTTACTACAACAATGAATCTAAAGAGGTGGGTGTGTGTGTAACTTTTTATTTGGCCAAGAAGAATATTGAAACCTGGGTAAACAGAATTTTGCTAGACTGAGAATACTTATGCTGCTCTTAAAAAATTATCAATAATTGTTTTTAATTATTTCGGCCTATCTGTCCTGTTTTGTTGTTTATGAGGTTTTTTCCAAATGCTTACATTTTTAATCCAATGCGAATAGTTAACTACTGCTAATCTCTTAATGTTTTCAGGACTGTAAACCAGTCTCTGGTTGCCACATGTTTAACTGGACTTTGAAACAACTGATCTTGTATTGATAGTTTATGATGCATAGGAAACATGACGTAAGTATAAATTCAGAAAAGGTTTTTTGGCAGGTTGATTGTTACCTGTAGACTGATATTTTGTTATACAAAGTCTTTTTCTCCTTCTGTAAATAAGCTATACATTTCTATTTGGTAGCTTTTGTTGTGGGCTGTTGCTATGAGAAGGTGGTTTCTGTCACAACCAGCATCTTAAGTACTGGGGCCTGAGTTGTAGGCCCCAAGTTGGAGTTGACCTGTGGATGAGTCACAACCTAGCAGAAAGTTTTGTTATTTGTTGGCTTCATATTCCAGAGGTAGAACCTGGCCCACCTGTGTCTTTGTGGCTCCGCCCTCACCCAGGTGGTCATGGCTGGGGTGGTAGGTGAGGCCAGGATTCTATTAACCAGGAGCCGATGAGTTAGAAGAGCTTCCTATTGGGTGTGGTTTCTATTGGGGCTGGCTGCATCTTGCTGAGCTCTCTGGGTGGTGTCCTTCCATGTGAAGGGCCACTGAGGAGCCATCCCTGTCTGTTGTGTCCAGCAGGCAATGCTGGCACCACAGTGGACAGTGGAGGAGCTGGGCCCACAGGAACCTATGGCAGGACTGTCTGAAAGAAGCCTTCTGAGGGGGTGCTGCTGAGTTCAGTGTTAGCCTGTGTGATCAGGCAACTGATGGCAGCATAAAATGATGATGGCTGGACCAGCACAACAGTGCTTTATTATGTGAGCTGTTAGGTATTAGATCTCTGGGAATTTCAGTTCCTAGTTTTAAGGACTGTGAGAACTGGTGAATTCTGAATTAATTTAAAAATCAAGGTTTGTGCTTTCTTTATTGAGAAATGTGATTCTTATAACTGTAGTTAATACTTTAATGTTGTGCAAGGTGTTTTATTCTGGAAAGCCTCCTTTATGCTTTTGAGCAAGCTCTGCATGTAAGTGCAAGGACCCGTAGGGAATGTGAGACACAGACTTCAGCAGGGGAGAACAGAACCCAGATTTTTCACTGCAAGTCCTTGTGAGCACATGTGCATGCCTGCACCGAAGACCTAAGCAACTGTTCTGTTCTAACCTGTATGTCCCCAAACCACCTGCTTTAAGGTTGTAATTTTTATCTTGAGAAGATGCAGCACAGGAATGTGTACCGAAAGTTAAGCAGGAATTATGGCAGTGATTGAAAGGTCTGAGGTGAGCCAAGTAGAGAAGCTAACTATTTCTGTTTTTTACATTCAGTAGAGGAGGCAGGCAGAGTCAAGATATACTTACTATGTTGCAATTAGGGCTCTATGACTAAAGCACAGGTTGAGTTGTGATGGCACTGTTTCTTTATGGTATAGGCTGACCTTTTTCATTCTGCTGAGATTGAGGAAAAGACCTTGCATTAATATGTGTTTAGAAAGGCATTCAAGGTCAGCCTCCTGCTCTCTGGCCCCTTAAAGCTTTTGACTAGGTTTTAAAATACCTCATGGCTTCTGTGGGAGGTGGTGTATTCAGCTTACCAAATGAGACTTTAATACTCTACAAATGGTCTGAAGTTGCTGAAGTAGTACAGCCAAAGTCCTTGAAGCTGTACAAATTGGGATAATTTTCTGAGTTAAAAGTCGTCTGTGGCATTGTTTCAGTGTGAGAAGTGTTCCTATAACTAAAGACAGGATTGTAGAGATGTGACAAGTTAACGGTGGGTTTCACTGTATGGTTTCAACTAAGAACAGGGACTTTTTTTTACAGTCATGAGGGAGTTCTTTTTGTTGGTGTGATCATAAGGGCAGGACAAAGAAAGAAGTTTATTAGGTTGTAAGCAGAACTGAGGAATTTGATTTAAAGTTGAATTACAGGTTAATACTGCAAATCAGACATGCTTGAGTGGGCAGAGCTGGAGGAATTTGACATGTGCTGATAAGCTGCATGCATCTTAGATATGCCTTGGGCAATATTTGACTTTGTGGAAACTGTTTTTACCTTTTTTAAATGAACAATCTGATAAATATCTGTTGATTTTATTTTTTTAAATGTTTGCTCTAAGTGCCAAAAGTATAACTAAGTGGCTTTTTAAAAGTTAGATATTGTCAGAAAAATGTGGATGTGTGCATGTAAGTATGCAGTATTTCTGGGGAAGTCATGGTACTCTTAAAAACAAAGCTGTCATGCAAAGTAAATACCTTGTGCAGCAAAATATCTTAATCCCGTGAAAAGTTAACCAAGAAGCAAGAGAGGCAAAGTTAAGGGCTGTGACATTAACATGGAAGTTCATATACCTTCTGTTCTTTCTCTTACACTTTGGCTTATAATGTAAAGGGAACAGTACAAAATGTTCTTGTAATGTTTCAGTCAAAATTATCTTACATAACCACTCTTTTTTCAGTGGTAATAACTGCTTGTTAATTCATGGCATGGATATCTAAGACAAGTATGTGCAACTAGATAATCTGTACATTAGCAAACTCTACTATTTTTTTAAGTTATGTTGATCTTTGAGTTCTGTTACTCATCGCTTGCTCAGCAGTAGGTCTTATGCTGAGAATATTGATTTTGATTCTATGCTGCTTTTACAAGAAAATGTAGTTTATGACTTCATATTCTGTTCAGTACAAACCTGAATTCTGCTATCTTCTGGTCTTTTACACTAATTGAACGCACCTATGGCACAAGTAAAAATGACCACATGACATGCAAGAAAATGCGTTTTAAAGACTCAGGCTTTGGCTTATAAAACTGTTAACTTGGAAGCCACTATTTTATAAGTCCTCTGAAAATGCTGAATTTTCTTTGCTTAGCTGATACCTAGAAACATTAGTTTGGCAAGCATAATACCTCATATGGCTAGCGATCTAAAAAAAGTTTTACAAAAGTCAAATTCTAAAGCAGAGATCATCGGCATCTCTCAGTGATATGCCCACAAAGAGCTTTAAAATGAAACTAAATGTGATTTAGCCAAATCAATTCTTAACCTTAATTTTCTGTTAGATTCATCGCCTTTTGAATTTCAGGCTGAGGCTGTATGGCAGGACCTTGATAGTCTGCCATACAAGTCTGTTCAGCCCTTTTTCTCAGTGGCTGAGCTCTTCATCTCATGTTTTTGTCAGGAATCAAGACCATTCCTCAAGTTCTACGTCACTTAAGGCTTTTATTAGTAGTAATGAAGGTACCTCTTGTCTGTCTCTGATTTTGGCTGCTACTGTACTGGATTTCAGTGAGGATTTGTATTAGCTCCTTTAAACATAGCTTTAACGACTGCTTCTGTGCTCTGTTTCTGTCCTGTGATCTTTTCTGAATTATCACAGCAACTCTTCTTCATTTCAATTGGCATCATTCCTATATTACTTTCTTTGGCTGGCTGTTATCTGCTGCCATGCATTTTGTTCTACCTAATTCATACAACTTTTAACAAGATATCAGCTTTATAGTAATGTCTTTTGGCTGACCTCTCCCAAATGCACTGTTCTGGCACCTTGTTACTGGCACCTACTTCATTTTAAATATCTCTGCTAAGGGCACGCTAAGGGGTCTGTTGTCTCCCCTTTCTCCAAAACAAATTAGAAGCACACTTTCTTAAAAAGTATTTTGCTTAGTGACTGCAAAGTGGCTGTTCTGAGGCATCTCTTCAATGGTATTATTGCTATTTGGATAAAAAGTAGGTGATAATACAGTGTTTTGAAAAGGTTAATTAAAATATTTAAGTAGCTCTAAACAGTAGTGTATCTGAAGAGCTTAAAATCTGTTTCTTCTTGTTCACTTGTGCTTGGGAATAACATGTTGATATATACAAACATTTCCTATGTTGCTCAGTATCTGTCAGCTGCTTATCACCTGCATGTTGGTGGTAGTTAAAACTGCCCTCAGTAAAGTTTAAGAGAATTTCAGTTTTCAGAGGAGCCACTTCACAGGCACAAGTCAATTTTTCCATCCCTGACAACAGTTAAAAGCAGATGACGATAGTCTATGGCATTTTCTCTGGAAAGCTGAAGGGGAAGGTAGGTAAGTGGAGATGCTTCTAAAGCATCTGTACAGGCTTTCTGGAAAAATGAAGAGAAGAACCATCATAGGATACCGGGAAGGAGTGCTGGAGGCTGTTGTGTACTCAAGTTGATAATTTGGGAGTTTTCATATGACTGACTTGTATATAATTAAAGGTATCTTAATGAAATTGTTAGTGTGATGTTGGCAACAGCTAGAAAATATTTCATTGTCTCATCAACTTTTTGCAGCAGTATTTTGTATCTCCCCTTTTCAGATGTTTATTAAATTGCCTTTTTTAAAGTAGTTGGTTTTTTTTTCTTACTTTTCATGTTACTTAGAATCATCATGACATGTTTCTGTTTTCAGGTGCTGACTATGAAGGTATCAGTACAGGCTGTGGCAGTGTGGGGGAAAACAGCTCCATCTCACAGCATCACTGCTATTATGATTACAGATGACCAGCAGACTATAGTTACAGGAAGCCAAGAAGGACAACTATGTCTCTGGGATCTTTCATCAGAGTTAAAGGTTTGTGTCTGCTGTGCTACAGTCTGCCAAATAGGCATATTTTGTGATATGCCCACAAATAGGCAGACTGTAGTTTTATCTTTTATTATTAACAACAGAATTATCTAGACTTGGATTTAGATTAAGTTTTAAAGGTAGTATGATATTTGTTATATGAAACTCGGGAAACAAAGTGTTGAAATGCTTATATAAGCAAACAGTTATTTGCAGACTTGAGAATTTTTTTCATAGATTATCATAAACTGTGGATTATAATTTGAGATTGTGTGCTCTGAGTAATGACAGCATGTAAATTTACACAATTATCATTATTGTGATATTGCAAAGTCTTTTTTCTGTTCTGTTTTTCTTATTTTTATCAATTGTTGAGCATGGACTGTCATTTAAAGAAAAAATCTATTTATAAAACCAGAGCTCTCAAATAGGTTAACCATGGAAAAATTTGTAGAAAGGTGGAAGAGGTAAGATGAAAGAAATATTTTTGGTATAATTAAGCCATAAACCTCCTGGCATTTTTTTGCTATTGCTTTACTTCATATTTATTTTCATGAGAATGGAACAGTGTCAAAGCAGTTCCAGTATTTTACTCTGTGCTCCTAGAACTATGGTTTTGTTCTTTTTGGACTTGGCTGCCCCATTTGTGCCCAAATATAGTTCGAAACTTTAGTTTGCACTTTTATGGGGCTACCTTTTTCCATTAAGATCTTTGCAGTGAAGCTAATCTAAGGGATTACTTAAATACATTATACGAAACACATGCTCAAGAGCTTTTCTGTATCAATTCCCTACTTTGCCACTTTTGCTACAAGCTGTAGGGTGAAGACCAGCGATATTCTGCACATTGCAGTTTTACAGTATTTGGCACTCCATAAATTTTCATGTGAAACCTTTAGTTTACAGTGGATAAAGACTGTGCCTTATGCAAACTGCATAATCCATCCATATCCTTGTACATTCCAGAAAGATAACTGAAGAATGGATGAATATGAAGTAGATTGATAATTATTAATACAGTCTACAAGTAGTGTTCTTGAGTTTTTTAGATATCCTTAGTTTATAAATAAAATATTATATTTAAGTTAAAACATTGTATTATTCTCCTAGATTTCATCCAAAGAAATTCTCTTTGGCCATACTGCTTCTATAACTTGTTTGGCAAAAGCAAGAGAATTTGAGAAACAACCATATGTAGTAAGTGCTACTGAAAATGGGTAGGTAACTGAATATTCAATTATTCATTTCTTAAATAATGAAATGTATGGCAGGTGTAGGGCAGATTCTGCATTTGGCAGAAGGTTTTTAATCCATTTCTTCCGTGATATGAACAGGGTAGCAGCTACTTAGGATAATGACTGTATTGCTTTTATACAGTAGTCTAAGAGCTCATCTCTTGGACAACAGAGGGGTTTGGCAGATTTAGATATCCAGTTAGTCAGGAGGCTGAATTGTTCAGAGGGCCAGCTAGGCCCCATTCAAAGGGAGAATAATGGGCTATTGGAGGGAATCAGCAGGTTCAGAAGCATTTTAGTATCATGGTGCTTTTTGTTCTGTTTCTTCCTGAGCTCAGTCTTGAGAATTGAATCAGTACAAGAGGCTAATGTACTCTAAACCAGGTTATGCTTACTCACTATGTACAGAAGCACAGAAAAGACTGCACTTGAATGAAAGTCATGTATGTTTCTTGTCTTTAAATCTGACTCGCTGTTTTGCGCCCGGACCATGACAACATCCTTTTAAGAGGCTCCTGATCTTGCGTTGTTTTTCCTATGTGTTTATTTTTGACTTGGCCCTTTACTTGAGTCAAACTAATTTCTGCAGTTCTGCTAGGTTAGCATTCAAGATTCTTTTTTTCCTCTCTGAGCATTAGATAATCTTTCCAGCTGGAGTCTGAAGCCTATCTGTTCAGGATTTCAGCTGTTGAAAGTAGTTAGGGATAGCTGCTTACTTCCTTAAGGGTTTTCTTTAAACAGTTTTCTCTTGCTGCCTAATGATGTTCTCATCTCATTTGGGGTTTATCTTTTCAATTAACAGCACAGCTCTGGTAAAACCTCTTCCCATCAAGAGTTCCTGTCAGTTGCCCATCCTCAAGCTATGCCTTGCAGCACATTAAGGCCACTGCTTTCTCACAGGAGCTTGTTTATCCTTTCTAGCTGCTAGGATCTCCGATTCACTCAATCATGAGTATACAGGCCTGATTCAGGCTTCTTAATCTTCAAAAGTTAGACTGCCCCGTTGGACAGGTAGTAGTAAACAGTTCTGGTTATGGGCAGGAAGGAGGATGAGAAGTCTACAGAACTGATTTTCTATTGGCCTCTTAGAATTCTATTCAAGGGTTCAGAGGTGAAGCTATTTTTCTTCTTAATTCTGATGTTCTGCTAGTACTATACTGTTTCCAGATGATACTGGGAGAAAAGATACTGTATTTCCAAAAAGCTGGAATTAAACGCATTAAGAAACAAATGAGACTTTTGCTATAGAGATGGAGAGAGATGTTCACATCTGAGATGTTCTGCCTCTGAAGAGATCACTGGGCTTGCTTGTAATGCCTATAGGTAGGGCTGTATAGTCTTCTGGCTACTTTAAATGTTCTGTTTTACCAAATTACTGCTGACTTATCTGTAATACATAAGGGAAAAGCATCCATCATTGATCCCTAGAACGCTGCCACATTTTCTGGCTTGTGAGTCATTCACTTCTGCCGTTTTCAAGTTTCAATCCCCTCATATTAAGGGTAAAAGAAATTGTATGGAAAATGATACTCTTCCCCCATCCCACTTCAGAATCTCTTAATTGTTTGTATATCCCAGGAAGATGAGTATTGAACAGTGTTTTTGTAATTTTCATATGAAAATCTAGAGATTAATCTGTAATGATTGAGAAGTTCTCACTGATGTCCTGTGCATGCATATAGCATATGCTGTAGGATACATTTATCAACATGTGGTATCACCTGGCCCGTGTTAGTACATACATTAAATTATGTGCAACATGCAGAAGCTGAAGTTCTAGTCTGGTCTCATTTGGTTATGTTTGCCTGTATGTATCACAGCAATGTAGCTAAAGCACTAAAATTAATTGTCATTCTGATATAAACAAGGAAAAATTTGCTGCCTTGAAATGTTTAAGGAACAGCATAAGCCGCCTATTTAAGTTACGACTTCTGATCTACCAACTCTGATGCTATGCTACAGATGTATAGGTTTCACTTCCCTTGCTCGTCTGAAAATTATCAATTAACATTTTTAGATTATCATAATATGTGAAAGTGTGTAGATTGAAATGTAGATCACTAAGTAGTATTTATCATATAATATTTTTTCCCAGTGTGTTCTTAAAGTACTCATACAGAAAGTGTTGTAGAATGTAATTTCAGAAATCATAAAACGATTGTTTCAACTGCGGAAATGATGCTTGCTTTTTAAACTATCTAAAAGCATCAAGTTTATGATTCAGTTTCTGAACTATGACAACATACCTCATATAACCTTGTTTACCACATTTAATTTGGCTGTGTTTCTATTGTACCCTAGTCCCATAGCATGTTGAAAAATGTCTAAATGGGGAAGACTGGCTAATGTTTTTCTCAAACATTAACCTTAACTGTAATTAAATGTGGCTAGAACGTTGCTCAGACATTTGGGTTGTCAAGAGGCAAGGGCTGCATCAATAACAGATTTCAGGAACAGCCTCATGGTGGCACTGTTTCTTCTTAACAGAGGTGGCCGTTCTCTCAGGAACTGAAATCTGATGCGACAGAAGTTGCATTATGTTTTTCAAAACGTGTGCTTTAAGTTCAGTGAGATGAATCATTTTCAGGAGGATGTGGTTCCAACGACAGATACAGTCGTTGACGAGCTGTAATGGCAGTATACCTACCATTTGTTGTAGAACAGAGATGGCCTTAAAGTCAGGTTTGTGGCAAGGCAGCAGGGTGTAATTACCAAAACAAAAAGAAACAGATACTGTATGTCATCCCCTACTAATGACTACAACATTTTCTTACCCAATAATCTGTAACAAAAAGCCACATAAATGACCAGACTGCACTTAAGTACCGCACTAAAGAAAAACTTGGTGGCACAAAATTATTCCAGCCAATTGAGTGGGAATGACAGAAAATAATATGAAGTTATCTTTGGCAGGGAGATGTGTGTTTGGAATGTCACTAGTGGACAGTGCATTGAGAACGCAAAGCTTCCTTATAGGCATACAGCTATCTATGTAAGTATAGCAACTTTTCATGGAATATCTCTGTTCATTACAAGAGGAATTTCGTTTTATTAACATGGTATTTTTCAGAAAGAGTTTTAAATGTATAACATAATAGGAGGAAAAAAGGTTCCAATGTAAGTAGGTTTATATCTTATTTTTCCTTTTTTTGACTACCTTCAAAGAAAATATCTTACACTTCTATGTTCCTCTGAACTCCTTGATCAAACTGATTCTTTTAAAGCCTCAAATATCTGTAATGCAGTATCAATTAACTTATTGTAAAGTTTGGCCATTGGGTGGTAAAGGGAAGCTGTCATAATCTTTATTCTTGTCCTGTGTTAAAACTGCATGGAAACTTCAAGTTTAATATTGGCTTTTGATGGCATTTTTTAGAAGCAATCTAACCAAAAGCTGTGAAATAGTCTGCTGAAGATCTTGTTTTTAAGCATTTGAAAGGTTTTGATGCCTAATTGCTTACCTCCAAAAGACTGCTCTGCTCCACTTCCAAAAATACAGTTTTGTTCTTTGCAGAACTTGGGACAGATCACTTATTTTTCAGAGGCCAAATTGCTTTAAATATTACTTCAGATTATTTCAAGTGTCTACCTTGAGCTATATCAAAGTACACTAGATGTCAGAGTATGAGGGTGTGTTTGAAATATATATATATGTATGTATGTATATATGTGTGTATATATATGTATGTGATGGAGGAGCCCAGCATGTAGGGACTTGATTCAGAGCAATGGCTTATTTCTGAATGTATTAATAGTAGAGCTCAGGGTTCCTAGGTTAATTAAAATGCTGTTTTTCTTCAGTGAGGAAGTCTGGGATGAGACTAAACCTCTAAATGATGGTAATCTGAGTACTCATGTAACTCAAAATACGGCCAAATGCAGAATCAAGCTGCAGCTTCCAGAAGAAGCACTATTATTACACTGTTTTGGTTGACATTAATTCAAACACAGTTATTAATGATAAAGGGAAGACAAAAAGCTTGGGTAAATTATCAAATAAAAATTATGCAAAAATAACTTCTCAATACAGTTTTACATATATGTGTGTGTATATATAGGTATAGATTAAGTTATTCTTCTATAGTTACCTGTGTATATGTTTTAAGCAATATTTTCTTTTTACATACATATGTATATACACACATAATACTTCAGTCATAATAAAGGTGTGGTATGATCCGTTTTGTGGCATTGCTTAATTAGATTTTACAGTTATGGAGGAGTTCTGTGGAGAAGTAGGCAGATCTGGCTGAACTGATTGTCTGACGATGTCTGTATGTTTTTGTGGAGATCAGAGGCAGAATCCTCATTCTTCAAGTAGGAAAGGCAAATACATCTTGAAAATTTTCTCCTTTATTAGCAGAAGTCAGCTAAACCTATTTTGACTAGATAATGGTTTTTTGTTCTGTAACTTGGGCAAGATAGGTAAAGGAAAATGGGAACATGTAACAGGAAAATTTTATTAGGAAAAAGAATAGATGTCACTAAGAGGCAAAGCTGGTCTTAAAATGCAACCTTCAGATATTTGTAATTGATTTTTTGGTGAGGTTTTTGGGGGAATGGGTTGCGTTTTTTTGTGGAGGGTTTTTTTTGTTTTGTTGTAGCTTTTAGTTGTTGTTCCATGGGGAATGATTGCTTGTGGCATAATAGTACCAGAGAGAGTATAATTTTCAACACAATGTTATTGTATGGCAGGCTTAGTGATAACTGAATTTGATAGCAACTGCATTTAAACTGTTGCTTTATTTTTTGTTAATATTTTAGTAGGTTTTAAACTACTAACCTATCTGGTCTAGTAGGTTCCTTTTGTTCAGTGTAGATATTCAGCTATAAGTGGCAGATGTCAAGCAGTGCAAACTGAATATTTGCTATTTGAATTGAAGTTTAACAGAGGGGTCAACTCTTAACCTATTTGTGGATCTTAACCAGTGTGATATTTTCTCACAGGACTGGCTATACAGATCTTCCAGTTCAAGCATAATTTAAAAGTAACAGTAATTTATAATTGGTTCCTACTGCTAAGCATTTCTGCCTCTGATCATTCATAATAGCTATGGTAATCCTTATCCTATTCCCAGTTATTTATGATTCTTTTGTTTTCCGACCTCAGTAAATGAAGTACAGTTTTGTGGGTCTTATCTGATTTTTTTTTTTTTTTTTTTTGTCGGACTAAGTGATTGTTCCTTTCAGGATAGTATTTACTTGTCAGTTCCATTTGAAGTGGCTGCTTATGCATTTATAGCTATATTACGGTTTGCTATTGCAAAAAATGCAGATGTCCTTGCACATATAAAACACCTAGCAAAAAAAGAAATCTTCATAGTCACTCTGCACTGCTGTCATCTCTGTTCCTTAGTACTTTACTTTTTTTTTTTTCAATGATTGTTGAGAAAGATAATAAATTTTTCTGAATGCTAAGGCATTTAATGTCAAAGTGAAGAATATCTCATGGAGTATAAGTTCTTCCTGGAAAATTCATGATGAAAAAATTAATTATGAATCCTCACCTGCTTTTTTCATCTTTATGTACCTCTTTGAAACTGGAGCTTTGTCAGATGTTTGGAGAGGGATGAGACCTCAGGAAACCAATTCCCAAGTGGTTTAGCAATTCATAATGAAAGTTAACACCTTGATTGCTTCAAAAAAGCCTAGTATTTAGTCAGGGAAGGTATTTTTATTGGTGTGAAGCACCTCTTAATAAGCTGAATGCCTGTATTAAATGATTATAACAATATGTGAAATGCTTGTGTCTCTAGCAAAATTGTGTATAATCTCACATATGCACTAGATTTTTAGTAGTGATACAAGTGTTGATTATAATTCCAAGTATGACAGGTTTAATACTGAAAACAGGCATGCACATTTGTGTTGCTCTGTATGCTGACTCTCTTCTTTCCACTTCTACAGTATTACCATTGCTCATTCCGAATGACAGGTGAAGGCTGGCTTCTTTGTTGTGGAGAATATCAAGATGTTCTTATTATTGATGCTAAGACTTTGAGCATTCTTCACACTTTATCATCATCTCAGTCTTCTGATTGGATAAATTGTATGTGTATTGTACACTCTGCAAGAATTCAAGGTATACATTGTAGATGCATCTATGTAAGCCAATTAAGTTGTCATAAAATATTTCTGTGTAGATAGCACAATCCTACTAGATTTAATATCTAAACACTTTACAGAGCTGTTATGTACAAAATTTTAATATTTCATTGACAACACCTAAGAAGGTGTTTTTAACACTTCTAATGTTGGTCACATTGATATGTTTCTTAAAGAGGAAAACAAGCAGCCTCTACACTGTTTGTAAGCAGCTTGTTTCTCGTACATATGTACATGAAATATATATAATACATGTAATATAAGTACAAATTAATTTTGTAATATCGGGGAAATTAAGGCCACAAAACCACTATTGTTTTCTACTGAAATGTATCTGATTGGACAAAATAACCACAATTTGGCCACATGTTTTGTACTTCTGTATACCAATTAGTAATTTTTGCTTAAATTAATACTTCATCTAAACAATGTCCTGCAGAATCCATGTTTTAGTGCTGTGTAGAACACCAGTATCTATGCCAAGGTTCTCTTTTGGTGTTAGACACTATTTGAACTTGGCTTCAAGCTGACTGTCTCACTGTTAAATTTTTACAGAAGACTCGTTGGTTGCAGTGTCTGTAACTGGAGTTCTTAAAGTGTGGGACCTATCTTCATCTTTGAATAGCATACAGGTCAGTTTGTATGAGGTGTGAAACAGTGATTTGAATGACAATGTGAATGTAGTAGTATTAAGTAAAGGGTACATTGAAGTAGAATATGAATAAATTAGAATCTTCTGGATATGTATTAAACACGATTAATTTTGTCACAAAACTCTGAAAACACACTCTCATATTGCTATTTAAATTTAGTTCGGCCATTGGACAGCTCTTGCCTTGACAACAGGGTTCTTGTCTTTCCATATTCCATGATGCTGAAGTTATAATGCTTTCCTGCTGTCCTGCTAATGCCATTCCATTCTTTGAACTCTTTCACTCTGTCCTTTAAACTCAAAGCTCCTCAAAATTGGCTCTTGTACTCCATCTTCACCCTTATTACTTTCTTCAAAATGGTCCTTTAGACTTTTTCCTCTGTCTGCCTTCCACAATTCTGTTGTCACTTGGAAAAGACTTGCTGTGTCGAGTGCCCTGTTTCTCCATCTTTAAACTTACTTCCTCTATGTAATGTGTCTGCATTAATAATCTCAGCAGCTGTCACTTGACATGCACAAATGTTAGAATTGGAATACAATGTTTTGTGTTTGAAATAAGCTTTGAGAGCTAGATTCATGAAAGTACTTCAGTATTACAGCAAGCGCTATGAATCATCAACAGAAATGGCAGATTGTCAACAGTCTTATCTGAGAATCCATAATACATTACAGCCTTGCTTGACAAACTATGGAGAAAGCTGCAGCACTACTTGTTAATGGGTAGATTCAGGACCCTCAGGAGAGTCTGTCAAGTTTGATACCTATCAGTGGGTTTTGTGATAGGCTTTTGGTTTATCTGCAATGTCTTGGGGGGATCTTTACAACATTCCTTTGACCAAAAATACTGTCACGCTTTAGAAATTCTGGGGACTGTAACGACTGATTACAAATATCAGAGAAGCATATATGGTATGGTGCCATCCTTGTACTGTCTGGAGCCTTCTTTAGTGAAGAGAGGACTGTGGAGTTAGTAACAATCCAGCTACTTTGTATTTTAAAGAGCATTATTTTAATAAATATTGTTGGATTTAATTAGACTTAATTGGAGCTGCAATGTTCAGTGAGAGAACGGTTTCCAGTTTGATAGCCATGATTTCATGATGAGCGTACACCTTCTTTGAGAGGTTTTGATAGTGTTAGTATCTTTCAAAACAGAAAACATCAGTTATCAGTGATTTAACTAGTAACAATTCCAGTATAATAGTTTTAAGCCTGATGGCCTTGATAAATCTGATATTCAAACACGAAGGGTGAAAACCCTTTAAAAAAAAAAAAATCCATTCATTCAGCAATATAAAACTACTTTTTTTAGAGGTGTTAAGTTCAAACAAGGCATAGGCCAACACCATACATTTCAGAATGTCCTGGCTGAAAAAAGGATGAATGGGAAAGCAGAATACTCATCAGCCATTCTGAATCTGATACCATCAGTTTATAGGTGGTTGTAGCTACTTTTTTTTAACTGAAGAATACTTAGCAGATATTCATTACAGCAGATGCTATCTATGATGTGCCTTTAGTCCTTCTCCATATTCATGATTACTTTAAGTGAGATTAAGGTCTGAACCATGCTGAATGTCTTCTGTTTACATGGTACTTCTGAACCCTGCTGTCTTCCTATCTTACTTTTAATTAAGAATTATATGTTGCTTTGCATTTTGAAAGTGTATATTAACAAAGTTGTTTTCAGTGGTTTGTTTCTATCCTAAAAGCAAAATCTCAGATATTTAGAATATATCTTATGGCTTTTTTCCTCTGTGTTGTAAAGGAGAAACATAGTGTATATGAGAAGGAATCAAAATCTCTGGACTGTATAAATTGTCAGGCGGTACGGTTTTGTACTTACACGGAAAGACTCCTTCTAGTTGTGTCCTCCACATGCTGGCAGGTACATTTACTTTCTTTTTAATTTTGTTAACAATTTTGAAAAGCTAATGTGACTTTTATATTCAGATATTTGTTTTTCATTTTAGCTTAGTGTTCACTAATTGTCAGCTATAATAGTGTGCTGTATTCCTTCTCTGCTGTATCTTAACTGTCTGACCGAGATGAAGTGTTTATTTTTTGCTTTTAAAAGTTTAACATTAAATTGGCTGGGTAGAAAGGGGATTACTTTAAGCATTAGTCAGCTTTAGAGCCCTGGTTGCATTATAGTCCCCTCCATAGTACATTTCAAAAGGAGACAAAGATGCACAAAAACTGTTTAAGTATGACAGAAGTAATCACAGTTGGCAAGTCCTCGGTAACCAGGAGCTTTTGTTCCAGCAAGGCCAATAGCCTCAGTTCCACTAATAGAAGTGAGCAAAACTAAAGACCCCAGACTATGTAATTTTTTTTCTGTAGCTGAGAGAAAATAAATGCATCATGTAGTTACTGGAACTATTGTTAGTTTACATTTTTATTGAACTTTCTTGTAAAAATTCTGTATTTCTTTTTCCCAATGTTACGACATTCTTCATACAATAATCCTGAGCTATTAGTGCAGCATACGTACCTGATTCAATTACTGCTGTTGGTGAGGGCAGCAGAAATTTCATGTATGCAGGAGTCAACTTTGAATAGTATGGTTGTAGGGTATCTTTGAAATTTCTGTTGGGTTATATAAAAGTCTGTACAAAAGCATTTATAATGAAATTCCAGGTATAACATGGATATGCTTTTACTGGAAAAATCTGTAACATGCATTTTGGTGTTAATTTCTATAACACTTATTCACAAGAGGTGCACATTGTAGTATCTTCATGATGCATTTGATTACTTAAATTTTACTCCTTCAAGTAGTGTTATAGATACTTAAGTAGTGTTGGATATCCAACTTCTATGTTTTGATGAATAAACAACTTTAATATAGAAGATCATTATTTTACCACATACCTTTCTAATAAGAGTATGTAGCACAGGAGAGATGAACATGTGTGTTTAGAGTGACTCTTTAATCTACTTCCATAGTAATGAAAATATAGAAAAAAAGTAGCTAGAAATTAGCTAATGAATTGAAATGAGCTACATATAATTTGTAGAAATTCTCATTCTGAAATCTATTTCCTTACACTGCTGCAATGACTTAAAAAAATATGGCTATGAATAGTTTCTCCATGAAGCTAGCAGGGACATAAACAAGCAAACGATATCCTAGGTTGCCCTAGTTGTAGCCAGTTTTAGCTTAAAATGGGAAGGTCAGAGGAAGTAAACAAGTCATAATTTTTTACCAGCTCTAGAAATGGAGAAGAGAAGAATTCTTGCAAGCAAAGGGGATATGTTCTTTGTGTTCAATTAATTTGCAAAAAAAAGAAAAGAAAAATCCCAGTTGCTTCCAGAAGAAATAAATAAAAAAATCTGCTTTAAGATATGTTGTGATTATGGCAGCAGATAATGTTTTAAAGAATACAGAGGCATTTATAGCTTCTTTTAAAGTCTTAAATGTCATTTATGTGCTAAATTTGATACCTACCTCTTTCTTAACATTTACTGGACTATTACTTTATAATGAGTCCAACACAAAAAGTAAATCTCATCCCAAATCCCCTAATATAACGGCAGACTCTAATACAGCTTTTTTTGGTCAGTTTCTTTATCTTTGAAATACATAGTTTGATTCTGACTTTGCAGTAGTTTGATCATACAAAACTGCTTTGGTTTTAAAAGAGGTAGTAAAAGGCAATGTCAAGCTAATTAATCCATTGCCCCAAACCAGCTTGAATTAAATTTAATGTACCAATACTGTTTGTTTGTTTGTTTTCTGAGCTTAGGTCTATGATTATTGTGATTTTTCCTTGCTTTGTACTGAGTTCTCCAAAAGTGGTCAGTGCTTTGCTGGTGGAGAAGTACTAGCAGCTTACAGACTTATCATCTGGACAGAAGATGGCCACAGTTACATCTACCAGCTGCTAAACAGGTGGGCTCAGATGGGAAATTCACACAAAAAGTTCAGGTACAAGATGAACTTTGGGAGGTTTATTATGGAAAATCTCTGCGTGTTGCAAATGATCAAAAACCAGAACAAAACCATTTTGGCACTCAAAGGTTTATCCTGAGTTTGACAGCCCTCAGCCTTTCTTTGACACAGCAGGGGACATAGGAATAAGATTAGCCAAGTAGAACTTGGGCAGCTGGTGCTGTGATTTCAAAAAGTCTGTTGTAATTACTTACTTGGTAACTTTAAATTGAACTTGTGAATCTTGAATGCTACTGTTCTGCTTTCTAAAAAAAAAAATAAGTTCCTAAAGCTTTTTATATTTTTTTTTTTTTTTCAAACTATGCAGTGGGTTATCTAAAAGCATATATCCTGCTGATGGGAAGGTGCTGAGAGAAACTGTTTATCCTCATTTACTCTGCTTTACTGGTGTGAAGGAAGATAAGGTAAATTCATAAAGTTTTATAGTGACCTTTCAAGTTTTGTTGTTTGCAGTTACCTGAATGATTCCCCCAAAAATGTTGAATTCTTCAACAGATTTAATTGTTCTATGAAAACAGAGTAAGACATATTCCTTAATCTTTAAATTTTCATTTACAAGCTTGCAGATACTTATAGCATTTATTTGTCTTAAATTCTGGCAATATATACTTTTTCTCACAGGGAAAAAATATCCTGTATTTTCAGCTATTGTTGAAGTGTTTTGTTTGTTTTTTCTGATATTCGTAAAAAAGGGAGACCTTTCACTTAAAGATGGTCTAAAACAGCTTTAAAAACTTTTACTTTCAAATTTGTACAAACAAAACAACCCCCCCCAAAAGCCCCAAACTAAAACCAAACCAATCAACAAAGCCAACCCATAAGCAAGTTGCATCGTTCTTGTTTTATTAAATATATCCATGTTTCAGTGTAACTGCATAAATAGGTTGTTTACCATGTGTGTCCATCCTAAACTGTAGAGGTTTGTAACTGTGACGTTTTATGCAAAATGCTGTTATTGTGATTCTTCAAAGGCATAATCACATGCCTAACTTTCTTACACTGTGAGCAGACTGACATTACTCACAGTGCATAAAATTAGACATATGACTCTCTTTAGAACCATGGTCTCTGCTAGAAAAAAAAGCCCATAAGGTTAAGAAGCTAAAAAAGTAGGTGATCTTTCAACTTCTAATTGAGAATTCACATTTGACAAAGCATGTCAGGCAAATTTCAAATTTAGAAGTTACTGCTTAGGCAGAGTAGCTCAGGTATTGGAAAACCTGCATCTTGACTCATTTTTTCAGTAGTGCTTTGTGTGACCACAAAGAAATAGGTAAGGAAAAACAGTTGTTTTAAAACATAGAAAATTGATTAATCAATGTGGCAGGGGTTTTTACTTGGGCAAAAGTTGAACCAAAACAAATAGAACAGATTTTTCTGTGTAGCTTTGGTTCATTTTTTGTTGCTAAATCTTACTGCTAATACTGTTTATGAAACAGTAATTGTTGAAATATGTGGGTTTAATTCCTGCCTGCAGTAGTATTACTATGCATATTTGTATGAGAGCTAAGGCATACCTTTAAACAGTTCCTGAAGATATGCAAGGGAGACAGATTTTTATTTTTTCCTGATTAGAAATACTGTTAAATATGTACCTATGTGAGGTTTTCTATGTTTTTGGTTTTTTTTTCTGTTGACAAATACAGGCTCTTAGAAAGTATTTTTGTTGCATACTCTTGACAAGCCTGACAGATTTAATTTTCAATTGAAAGGCAATAGCACGAGCCATTCAGCTTTTCCCTAAATGCTGTGATCTAAAATCAGATAGGATAGCTGCTAAAGGATGCCAAAAGGTCAGATGCAGTGAGGGAAAAGAAATAGCCAAAGCACATGACTTAGCAAATAGGGTTACAGTGGTGGTAGGAAGCTCGTACATGCTTCCCCCCAAATGTATGCATTTTTAAAATCACCTGCCCTTCTCTAATATATCTGCTTTAATGTTTACCTTACTACCTGAATAACTTTTACACTAAATTTGTGAGACAACAAAAAGTACCTGTGATGATCTGTCCTGATCTCTGTTGTTATATTATAAACTGAACCACATCGCTTATTGTGGAATTTACTTCCAAACTTAAATGTTTTAAATAAAATATATCCAACATATGGGGATATCATTAAAATGTCTAGAAGGAACAAGCAGTCAAACTGTGTCTACACTAAGTAGAGGTGATGCATGGAACAAAACAGCAGTACAGGGTGTCCTTTTGGTTTTTGGTGTGCTTCTGCACACATCTCCCAGTTTTCATGCAAAAAGAATCCTGATCTGATCCTCCAAGACAGCTCCACAACACAAACCTAAACATTCACTTCATTAGTGTAAATTCAAACACTGATATAGACATACCTGGAGATTCCTAATTTGCAAGACTTTTGGAGAATTTTGAGCATCTAGAAGCTTCCCCTTAGACATCTCACTTGTTTTAAATAACATAATACTTGAGAAGAAAGCTTGTGTAACAACTAAACAGGATGTTCTTGGCAAGTCACCAGTAGATAATCACATAGTTTGGTTTTTACTGATGTGGTACAGAATTATCTGTGGTGTTATACCTACAAGCAAAGAAAGCCTACAGACTTCTAGTCTTCATGGGAGACTAAAAACATGGTGTTTGAGATAAATATACCATAATAAGTTTTAGTGGTGACTAAATGAAGCTTGGTGGATATTAGTAAGTCTGTTTATCAATGGTTATACCTCTATAGTATCTAACTTTTTCCGGATGACAGAATTATAGTGTTAGAGACTCTTACCTATGTAAAAGCATAATTATTACTTTTCATTATTTAAAGGAATTTAAGCTATCATGATTGAAACTTTACTGAATTTGTTTTGATGTGAAGTTTATCAATGTTTCACTGTATATATTTTTTTCAGCCTGGTCTTAGTGCTTATGCTTCCATTTTTTTTAATATGCTTGTGATACTATTGATAGATTTTCCATTTAGAGACAGTAAACCTACGGAGCCTTCCCATTCCACTTTTCGATTTGGGGTGTAAGCTTAGCCAGAGTTACAGACAAAGCAGACGTGATCTTTGATAGGCTTGCACCAGGCAGAGTAGACCTGGTCTGAGCAGAATGTAGTGAGGGCTCAATAATTATTTGTTTTATATTTCTACAGCTTTTGATGTAGGAAGAAAAATCTTTGAATTTGCTTTAATATCAGAAAATTGATTTCCTGTTGTTTTTGGCAGAGTTTTCCTTTTGTCATGGGCTTCGTGAATGAAAGAAAGGAGCCTTTTTATAAGGTTCTTTTTTCTGGTGAAGCTTCAGGAAGGATCACTCTGTGGCATGTTCCTGATGTCCCTGTGTCAACATTTGATGGTTCGCCAAAAGGTTTGGCAATTCTGTGCCCTTGATGCTCTCTTTTTGATTATGTTTAAGTAGATTCTTATGAGAACTTTAAAATCCTATGAAAATACTTTCATTTTAGAAAGTGATGCTTCTTCATTCATTGGAGGATGACAGCCTGTAGCTAGGAGCAAGACACTAACAAAGATGAGTGTTTAGTAATTCTTAGTGGAACCAAACATACAAATATTCTTATTTCCTTACCATCATACCCATAAATGCTTCTCCACCAAATGTCATGAAAATTTACTTAGCTGTTCCTGCTTCTGTTTGTTCATAGGGAGGAATAAAAGAAAGGATTTACTGATATGTGATTTAATGTTCGAATAGCAACAGATGACTTTCCATCCCCAGACTGCAGAAAGGATGTTAGAGGATGTGTTGAAGCAATGAAAATGTATATTTTTGGACCCAAGGATTCTTATACTAGAATTTGGCAACACTCAAATTTCACTGTATACAATTTAACATGACACCCCCCCCCCATTTTCCCGCAGGGGAGTTCGGCTCCGTCATGGAGGGTCACCCCAACCAGGACAACGGTGTCCTCAAAGTGGCCGTCAAGACCATGAAGAGTAAGCCCAACCCCCCCCCCCATGAGGTTTTTTTTGGGGGGGGGGGTTTTTTTTACC
>JAVSBS010003660.1:0-10193 GCA_033124195.1 Coracias cyanogaster | reverse complement strand
TGTCAGAGGGCATTATTGATCATCTTTGTGCATCTAAAGATGGAATGGAAAGTGCAGTTGTCAGTTCCTCTGTATACATACCCAGTCTCGATAAGCTCGTGTGTGGATGTGAAAATGGGAAAATTTTTGTAATGCTAGGCTTAAAAACTGCAAGAGCAAGACTTTTAGAAAACATACCTTTGCGGAAAGGTAAGTTTAACAATTTTGTTCAAATTCATCTCAATTGAGCATGGAAGCCTGCATATACTTCTGACACCCCCTCCAGTGATTCCTGTAAAAAATTTCTGAAAAATAAGGGTGGTGGTCAGGGCTTGAATGAGGAAAATGGAAAAGTGTGATTTTTTTTTTTTTTTTTTTTCCTTCTCTTTGCACTTTTAGGAGTCCTATGGGGAGGGGGTCACCTGGAACTTACATATTTGGGATGTCATGATATGGGCAGTAGTCATCTCTGTCACTTCTAAAATATCATTCTGCTGGAGGAATAAAAAGGATACAGCTCAGCAGATGAAGCTCAGAGTGCCAACCTTTGTCCTCCCTTTTAGGAACGCGTCCAAAATTCTTTGATCCTATGAAGAGGATTGTTGTTTAGCATTTTGAATCTCCTGACTTTTAGCAAATGTACTCTAAAATATGGAACACCTATTCTTAATGTGAATAATTTATGTACAATCTTATTTCAGATAATCTACCTTATAAGGTTCTGAATGGTCATAGTAGCAGAGTCACTTGTTTACTTTATCCACATGATAAGTTGGTGAGTTTTGATATAAGTTGGCTGTTATCGGGAGGCCAGGATTCTGTCGTGATCTGCTGGGATATATTTACTGGAGACATCTTACACCAATTCAGTCTACAATCTGGCCCAGTGACACAGCTCCTGCGATCTCCAGAAAGCTCCAGAGTAAGTAAAAGAATAATAAATATAAATATGTAAAAGGTATCTCTGTAATGCATGTGTATATGAGGAAAACAACTATCTGGCAATACTTTTATCCCGCACCACTTTACCTTTAATTTACATTCACTTAATTGTCTTGTTTGAAAGTTGCTTTTAGTTTCAGGAGGTTGATGCTTTTTCATTAGTTTGTAGCTTCAGTAATTCAGAAAAACTATATCTTAAACCAGTGACATGTTAAATTGATGCTCTTAACATTCTGTTCATCGTTCTTGATATCGTGATTATAAAGCTACACGTTACTGATTACCTTTTGACTTCTGGAGTTAGAGCGTAATCAGTAATGCTGGGGGTTTGAACATATTAAGAAAAGATTTGGACCAATAGTATTTTAATCTCAACGTGTTCGCTTGATATTGGTTCCTGATGCACCCTTGTGGTCCTTTGCATGTATGCTTTTGTATTTTATGAGATTTAGAATAATTTCATGTGGTTTTAAGTGAATTTGGAAGTAAAAACTTAGAAGATTTACTGTACTGAACACTCTGAAATTCTGTTGAACAAATTGTCCCCATTTTATTCCACAGGGCTGGGGTTTAATCTTTTTCCTCTTAGAAAACCTGTGAAAACATACTTGATACTTATGGTTGACTCAGAGTTCACTTACATGCCAACATTAAGTAGTCCAAAAGATGTTTTGCAATGGCATAAATTCTTAATCCTTGCAAGGCTCCCATTAGCCGTTTTTCTGGAAACCAGATAGGATTAATGCCTGCTTGGGTGCTGTTTTGTTTTCTTTACAGTGCTGAGTTTTTCCATAGGGTGAATTCCTTTGTGTGTCACCAAAAATTACTTGCAGGAAGGGAAAGCTTAGCAGAATCAGATTTGTATAGTGTGAATTGGAATTGTAAAATATATCTATCTATCTGTATATATCTCTCCAATTTTTTGTTAGAAATACCTTACCTCGCCCTTGGCTTTTGTGTTCTAAGACCTGACATAATTTTATATCACAAACAGTTTGGTTGAAGGTAATTTGTTACTACTTTATCTTCTAGGACAACTACTACTCTATATTTGGTTATATAATCGCAGCTTTGATAGGCTAAGTATTGTGAGTAAATTGTATTTATTATTTATTTTAGAAATTGGAAAAATTAGAGGAGGTGGTGTTTTCTCGTCAGGAGATGGATTGTACAGCTAGCCTATTAAAAACAAGTTGGCAACATAGGCTGAAATAAAACATTTTCTAAAATGAATATGTTCTGGGAAAGAAATCACTGGACAACTTAGTAAAATTATGTGGTTATGACTGTGGTTAGTATTGAAACTGAAGGTCTTTCTGTTTGCAGTTAGAAGACCACAGCATTGTGTGTTGTGTATGCAGTGATCACTCAGTAGCTATTCTACACCTTCAGAAGCGAGAATGTGTCTTACATGCCAGAAAGCATCTGTTTCCTGTGAAGAAGATAAAATTTGACCCTGTTAAAAATCTGCTAATTGTTGGATGTGAAGATGATTCAGTTTATATTTGGGAAATCGAAACAGGTAATAACGGAAGGATTTTTTTTGTTTACTTAAGTTCTTCTTTCCTCTGTCATGTGGTGTTATACAAACCAAATTTATAGAAGACTAAAGCAGAAATAGTAACACACTGAATATATTAATTTGAGAGTTTAAGCATTTATTTCTTGCTTGTTTATATAAAATTTTCATATGATTCAATGTATGTCACTAGTAAAATAAAATAGCTTAAGTTAGAACCTGACAATCAGATTGTTAGCTGACACTGCAGTGAATTGAGTAGAATATCTCTGGAAGCTATAAATAAGATGTAAGTTATTCCCTTTTGTTGTTAAAAGAAAGTAAGTTTTTTTCAGTCCTGACAATCTCAAGTTAGGGCACAAAGTTCTGCTTTCTTTATCAAAATCACAATCTGAGAAATCTTTGAGTTAATTGATAATCAGTTAATAGTGGAGGATAATTGCAAAACTTACAACTTGTGTAGTCAGGAAAACCTACAGCTGAGTGTTTCAGGTTAAACTGTAGATTCCCAGGTGACTTGAGAGTGTAATACTGATTCACAAGGGTAATAAATGTAGTTATTTGAACTTTGACAGAACTATTAGCTGTAACAGTACTGGGCATTACTTCATTGGATTCAGAGCTATGTGTCCTGGGAGAGGGGAGTCTAAAACTACTGAAATGCACAGCATATTAATACTATATGAAAACACAGTTTTACTAATTAACACTGAGATCACAAGTTTACAAGTTATTACAATACACAGTTTAGGCTGTCTGCTTTGCACAAAAAGTCCTTTGTTTTTAAGTACAAAATACCTGTGTTTAATGAAGGACTTAGAAAAATGAATACAGTATAAATGACAAGCCTGTTGTGTTAGTAAGCTATTTAAATATCTTTAAGATGGCATAGGAAATGCCTTCTGGTACTTAATTTCCCAGATGTACTGAGATGCTGCCTTAAATGGAAGGGTTTACAGTCTAATTAAATTGAACTATTAATTAGTTAAAATCCATGGTTTTACACTAGTGTGTTTTTCCAACAGCTACTAAAAAATATGGAGTTCTCTTATGAAATACTAGTATTTTTACATTGTGTTTTGAGACTTAAAACTTCTTTTAATCTTTTTGATGGAAAACATCAATTAAAAATTAAGAGAAGGTGTGACCTTAGACTGTTATATTGTAGGTAGTGTTGTGTTTATTTTTTCTGTTTTCTAGTTGCTGAGTGACTATATGATGTCTTTTACAGTACTGTCTTGTTTGTAAAGTACTACTGTCTTGTTTATTCCTCTAATACCTTCATTTTAGTAGTCTCTGTCAGCACATCCACAATATTGCAAAATATTACTTCCCTCTCCTCCCTCTGAAAGGAAAAGCATTTCCTCTCCAAGGTGTTCTTTTCTGTTCTTAAAGGTATTACTAGTTCTCATTATTTTCTCCTGTAATGGCAGCATGCACTTATCCTATGCAAATATAAGTTCTGTTAACAGTAAAAGCCATAAGCTCTATTTGCTCCATACTTTAGCATAAAGTAAACAAAACAGCGAAATCGAGAAATGAATTTGATTCTTATCGTTGCCTATCTGCTTGTTTTGTAGCAATTGCCATGAAGACACCTTTACTAGTGGTCAAGTATTAAAGGTAGAAAGGAATGATAATGTACTAAATTCCTGCTGTAACTAAAGGAAACAACAGTAGGCATCTAAATTTTCAGCAGTCATTAATAAATGCACACTTATGGAGAAATTTGTAAAGATGCTACCAGTTTTCATCTATTTTATCTACATCTTCATTGTAAAAACTTGAAAACACTTGAAAAATTTTAGGTGGGGGGAATCCTTTATATAGAGTGTTTTATTTCACAGCTAGAAAAGGACACTTCTCAAATGTCAACGCAACACCTAATTCTTTTATTAAAAAAATCCAACCAAAACCCTCAAGCTTTAAGCCAAAATAACTATGCTAATGACATAAGAGAAGGTATAATTTAATCTATCATAGCACAAAAAGTTGATTTAAAAGTTCAATTTTAACAAAACTTACTTCTAGAACTGTAGAGGCATGATGAAGAAATAGACTAGTTCGGATCAGGTCATATCTGTAGCAGGGCTTGTGTTGCACACCAGTGTCTGCAGGAGGATAGTGGTGTGCAACTGAATTGTTCTTGTGCACTAAGAAGGGAGGTTATGTTTTGTACTTAACTTTCATAGTTTTCAGATAAACTTCCTTTCTTTGGTTTGAATTTTTCATGGGAACTGTATATTCTGGTAAATTTAAGATTTAGGTATACCCCACATCTAAACAAATTTGTGCAAGTTCCCAGCTTTTTACTTTTTCAGCATTTCGGCATTCTTACCACTTCATGGAATGTATACTGTTAACTAGAAATAGTGCTTGACATGTCATAGGTATTTGAGACTTCTGGGACTAAGTAAATAATTGTTAAATAATTCACTCTGTCATTTTTGAATGGAAGCTTTTAGCTGTTAATTTGAAGAAGTCATCCGTGTAAGCCTAAGAAAAGACAGTTCCATGTGTGCTGTTAGAGAAGGCCAAGTCTGCACTGCTCAGAAAGGTATCTTGCAGGATTAAATGGTACTTAGGGCATGTATGCCTTTGAATTAACTCCTGACAGTGGAGGTACTTTTATCCCCACAGTGTGGTGCAATGAGCCTCTTCCTTAGTAAAAACACAAACCAAAAAAACAACAAACCATTTCTTTTCCAGATTTCTGACCAGTAAATATTGTGGAGTGAAATCAGTGCAGCTGCTCTGTGTGCTTAACAACACGGAAAATTTCTTTGACTCATTCCATAGAGATGCTAGGCCAAAATACAAGTTGCTGCACTAAATGTAAGAACTAATAGTTTCTATCACTACACAATGCCAAGGTAGCCCAAAAGTTAGGGGTCTGGTTACACATCTCAGGTGCACCTTTTAATACAGCTAGATAACCTCTCACTAAAGTTCAGTGAATTATTTGCAAATCAGTGAGATTTAATAGCATAGGACTGTAATGGTACCATAGAGACAAAAACAGAGACAATCAAAATAGTCTTTTGTTTAGCTGTAAAAATGCTGCCTATTTCAAAATTACAGGAAGTAAATTTGATGCCATTGCAAATGTAGAGTATGTATTCAGAAAGGGTGGAGACAGTTCAAAGTGTGGATTTTAATTGCTGTTTCTGTATCTTTTTGTTACTAGTATCAAGTGAGAGTAAGAGCTAAAATCACCATCTCTTAAGGAATAGCTAGAACACAAGAGAGGATGAAGTTATTTGCTACACTAGCAATTAACAATTTTTTTGTTCTGGTTATGCATTGGTAACAGGATGCCATCTGGGGTGAATACCTGGGAAAGCCTATTAGGATATACTGCAGTTGGTTTAATGTTGACTATCTATATTGCAGGAGAACACAAGGGGTCATGGCATTGATCCTTGAAATTGGCCTGACCTAGATCAAGAGCTATGTAGATACTTCAGTGCCACTCAGGCAGACAAAGCCTTGTTCAGATATGAGGAAGTTGCATATGGCATCACAGACAAACTTCTGCAGAAACGCACTAGTAGCCTTTTATTATGACTTTCATCTTTTGGCAAATGAACAGAAAGCCATGCATAGTACCACTTGCCTATACAGTTAGCTTTGAGCGTGTTCCCTGACTCAGTTAAGTAGGATAAAGTCTAAGTGATAGCCTTGTGCTTAGTTTCTGTTACAGAAATGGGCATGAGATAAGCTTTTATTGTTTCTTTGTACAGTCAAAAAGTGTTTTTTCTTTTTTTTTCTTCCAGCTATGCAGTTATCTTCATGACTGAAGCTTTGGTCCTTTAAGTAAAAGTCAGTGCGTGGCCTGATATTGTCAGACTCATATATTGCTGTTCGTAGTTAAAAAAAGTCTGAACTGTGTGTTACTGTACTAAAGTTAATGGATAACTGGGAAAACAGCCAGTCTGTTTATAATTTCAGGCTGTGGAGTAAGGAATTTCCATGAATATTTAAATATTTACATGGTTGTAGAGTCAGCAATAATTCTGTTGTATGTGACATACGACTACAAAAGTTTAGGGGCATCTGGTACCTACAGCTGTTTCAGTTATATCAGTTTAGCTCCAAAACTGTCCCTCCAGCAGGTAATTAAGAGGATGACCTGTTAAGCAGATGAAAGACTGGATTATGCATAACAGTTCATCCTCCAGTTCCATATGAGAGAGGCTGACACCTTTTCTGAAAAGCATCCTGAAGTTTTTAAAACGCTTAAGTTATTTTTTAGACTTTTGTAACAGCTTTTTTACATGTTATGGGTTGGGAGAAACCCACACCGATGAAAATTGTAAGTTAGCACTGTTTCACATGCAACTTGTTGTACTGTCTCTTCATGAGATTACCAAAAATATTTTACATGGTCAATGGGAAGTTGCATGAGTACAGCAAGCTGCCTATATTCTATATAAATAGAGATTTCAGCATAGTTTATGCTGAAATGTACTAAATACTAAGAGTATAGTTGACTTCAAGTGTAATGTACCTTATCTAACTTGAGACTTCCATCTAAAGGCTTCTATCTAAGAGCTAGTGGCTTATGTTTTTTTCTGTAATGAGCAGAAGGAAGTAGGAATGAGTAAAAGTCTATCTTTTCCCCATTGACTAGAAGGGGAGTCTGAAGAAGGGCAGGGAGGGGGAGGGTGGGAAGGAAAGCTAATTGCTTGATGCTATTACAGGACTAGAATAAGAAAAATTGAATACCATCCTTGTAGTCCTTTGGCTTGCAGAACAAACTAAATTTATTCTGTTCTAAATTTAAATGTTGATGTCGCACATCTGTGTGAGTAATGATATAGAAAACAATACAGAAACCATGAGTTAATATCTGCGTAGTTTAATGTATTTTGCATAAATTTTATTTTGTAGATAAGGCAACTTTTCATTACAGTGGACTATATTTCCATGACAAATACGGGTCTAATAATACATTTGGAATATTAAAATAGTATGTGTGTGGGATACGTTCCAAACTTGTGTGCTAGAAGACAAATAAGAAAATCAATAACAAATTTTGTGTGCACAATTGCTTCCAATAGCCACCACTTGAAATCCACTTCAATAAGGAAATTAGAAGTTATCTATATTGCTTTTACATTTTCCTAACCAGTTGGTATGTTTGCTTTTTTTTAAGAAAGTGTAAATATCAGTACGACAAGATGTAGTAATGAAAGGATCAGTGGTGTTTTCTTTGCTGTGTATAACATATGGCAACATGTCTACTGAGCCACATTTCTAATGTGTATTGAGAGTGAGGAAAGAATGAGTAGAGTTTAAAAAGCAGTCTTCCTTGCTCAGAGTTGGCAATCTTTATTAATCAGACGTAGACTTAATCTTTCAGTTAATACTAGTTTAATAGGAATTTATTCATTGAAGTTCATTGTGGCTGCAGAATGAATCATCTACTAATTTCCTGTTACTTTCTTTTGCCTTGTAAGTCTTGTTCTGTTTTATTGTTTTATGACATGTTTAGTGTGAATTTAAAAATAGAATTATACCACATAATAAAACTTTCTGTTAAATTATCATAATAATACCCATTTAACTTCACACTGGCTACGCTGTATTTTTCATACTCATACAGGCAATGAAGATTTTGAGAACTTCCTTGTATGATGGTCACTCCAACAAAAAAAAAAAAAAAAAAAAATTAAAACATGCCTAAAGAGTGCTTCTGCCGAGGTCGGATCTCTTGGATAGCTAAAATTAAGTGTATGCTTACAATCCTTACTAGAAAAGGCTAAAATCACCATTAAATAATAGTTTGGATTTGTGTAGTTAATGTTTTTGGAAGATTGTATCCAGCTAAGTCATTCAGATAGCAGATGAAATGGTTTGAGTAGAGAGTATGCAAGACGTTAAAGCAAAGAATTATGACATGTATTGTGGCATTACTACACTTCCCTTTGACAGGATGTGATGGCTTGATTGTCTTACATGCTTCTTACCTGAATATACAGGAGGCTGTCTTGTTGCATTGTTGTCTGTGAGACTCACTACTGTTATTGCTAATATGCTACATTAGAATAAATTCCATTAAACACAGGATTCACTTCTGTTCATAGTATCAGTGTAAACAGTACCCATGTGGTGAGGGAAATCTGTCCAAAATGCAGAAAACTTCTTCTTCTGATCCTTTTCAGAGGACCAGTAAGAGTGCTTTCACATGTTATTGTAGCAGTACTTTTCATGGTTTTAATAATAATAAAAATATTTGTGAGCTCTAAAACCTAAGTTCAGAAAATTGTCATATTCTAAGCCCCTATCTGGAGGCATCTTGCTTTGTACATAAAAAGGGGCAATTATTTTTTATACACAAAACCTGATTTATTAATCTTCCAAAAGCACTGAATCTGAATAAGGATGATCCAGTCCTTCAGGAACAAGAAACTCCTTTAATTTTTCTGATTGAAAATATCTAACATGTTTGTACAAAACACTTTAGTGAAACTATTCAGGTATAATTTTCAAATTCAATAGTTTTTTTCCACGTTGTGCTTGCTATTTGTGGAAGAGCTGTGGTGATGATAGTGATTTTTAGTACTTAATTCGTTTCTATTAATGGCAGTAGAGTTTTTACTGCTTGAAATGTACACTGCTGGGGAATATTCATAAGGTGATGCTTGATTATAAATGTTGTAATAAGCTTTTTAAGTCAAGTACCTGCTTGACTTTTTTTTATGGCTGTAATGACCTCTGAATTGTTTATGGTTCCTTATTTAATTACATGCAGGACAAATTAATAAAAATGAAAGGACATTACTAAATTTTTCTACATAAAATAAAGTGGGGAAAAAAGACTGTTAAACTACAAATGTGTAAGTCTAGCTACATTTAAAAGGAATGTTTGAAGGAGAAGTTCATAGATTTAAACTTTGAAAAACTTGGGGATAGTTAAGACCATTCAGACCAAATCAGATTTTTTGCAATTCTACATTTAGCTTCCTTTCCATATACTTCTGAACTCTTGAGGCTAATTACTAAATAAAAATCCAAATATTATTTTCCTTTATCCATAATGTTTAATGTGTATTGTTTTCCCTATTTGAATCCTTTTTTGAATGTAATGCTTGTATTTCACCATGCTTCACACCACGGTATAAGTGCTTAATAACGATATTTCTGCCTTTTTCCTGTGAAGTGCAGAAACATCACAATTGTCTTGGCTTCTAATGTCTGCATCTAAGCAAAGTGGAAATCCTAAAAATGAAAGTGCCATCTATAGAATTGTTCTTGGAACACTCCAGGTGTTACAGAATTTTAAAAGCCGTCTTTATATACAGTTCATCAAAGACTTGCATAAAAGTGCCTGCTACCTCAATGCAGAGATTTTATTTGCTATTACTACCTGTCTTTGCCAACTTAGCATTATGCTGATACCTGCATTATGCTGATACTTAATTTTATACATGTGTACAGCTTGTTTTTTTTAATAGAGGTGAGAGACTATCACTTCCATTCACTGTAATGAGATTGACTGTGTGGCGTTGATTCTGTAAGGACTTCTCTTGCTTGAGCAAACGGAGAAGGTAGTGGTGCTTCAATTAAAATTGTTCTTGTGGTGGGAACAACACATCAGCATTAACAATGTATTTCACAGAATTGTCATGTTGAGCTTTGAGTCCACACTCATGGAGACTGTCTCATGAAGATTTTATGAAACACACCCATGTGTTTCATGACTTCAGCATGAGTCCTAAATACTTTGAAACACTTTTGCTAAGAAACA
>JAVSBS010003657.1:0-20460 GCA_033124195.1 Coracias cyanogaster | reverse complement strand
TGTTGGGTGACCGTGCCCCGAGGGAAGTCCCTCTTGCATCTGCAGTAGTGCTTGCTCTGCCCAGGCAGGGAGGCTTTGAAGATGAAGCAGCCACAAGGCTTTATTTGGTGTGCTGGAAATCAGACCGAGTGCTGTGGAGTACGTGGTCCAGGTTGGGACTTAGTGAGAAGAGGAAGCACAGGCCTGGCGAGGTGATTTTTAGCAGACAGATGAAATGCTGTGGACCCGTGAGAGAGCAAAGGAATCTGTGGGCTGTGGTTTTTCTCTTAGATCAGTGGCTTTCATCCTGTGGTCGTTAATCCCTGGGGGCCTGTGGGCTGCTTTGAGGAGGCCTATGAAAGGTAACCGAGGGAAGAAAATTGACTTCTGCTGCATATAACTGTCTACCCAATGGTGTTTCCTCAGGGGCTGCATGTCCACACCCCCCACTCCCCAAGCTCAGAGCTGCTGCTGTGGATAGTAAGAACCTTGGAGGAGAGCAGACATTGCATCAGGAGAGGAGGGAGGTGTGAAGGCTATGAGACGGTTTGGGGAGGGAGTGAAGGCAAACAGTCTAGGAGACTGAAACCAAGCAAGATTTTGACTCCCAGCATGAACCATTGAGCGAAGGGGGAAGAACAGACAGGCTTGTCTGAGTTGCCATGACCAGCTTGCGTGGAGTCTCTTCTGTGGAGATGGGTGGTGGTGCCTAGAGCAATGCTAATGTTACTGATTGTAAGGATGGGAGACCTGTCTCTTCTCAGTGCTGGGCCGAGGATGCCTGGCACTGTTGGAGGTCAGTTCTCTGGTGCACGTGTGCTGACAAAGGGCATATCTGCAGTTATCTGCAAAAGTGGGTGCATCTTCTGGCAGTGCCTTGCCATTTCCGTGGACATACCTGGGTCTGCATGCTGTAGATGCTGTAGATGTTCTCTGCCAAAACGCCAGGGGAGTAAATGTTGGCAGTCCTTTCCACAGTAGCTCCTGCTCAGTACATGCAGACGTGCACACCCTGTAGCCTGGTGTTTGAGCTCTCTCGTGATGCTAACCGTAAAGGGCTGTAAAAGCTTAAAGATGCTGGCACATCTACAGTGTGCTCTAGGTAAAGAGTTGTCCCATTGCAAGGGCTTCCTCCCTTGTACCTTGTCTCTCTTGTTGGTGCAGGTTGGTAAGACCTGAGACCTTGCAGACCTGAGTGCTTTTCCTGTTGCTTTGTAAAACTTACTGGGTACTGGGGCCATTGGAAGGTGGATGGTTTTAAGAGGGACACTTGGTGAGGAACCTGGTTGCTAGCAGTAGCAGAGGAGGATGGCAGTCTGATCTTGTTTTCTGGAGCCCTAATTGGAAACGATCTCAGAGATTAGGGGCCTGGCTGGATTTGTAAGTAGTCTAGTGTAGCATGGGAGAGTAGCAGTAAGGCCATGTGGGAGCTGAACTGACAGAGGTCTCTTAGGTGGAGTGTCCCAGCACAGCTATGATCCATAATTCTGAATTAGTACTGGAAGGAGCTGGTCTGATATGCGGTCATTCCGTATGCTTCCCTGTGCGAGCTATGGAGGGGCTGAGGAGCAGAGGCTCCAGGTGAGCATGGGGACTTGGCTTGGACATCCCTCAGCTGAACAACTTTTTCTTATCTTCCTCCACTGCCTTTGGCTGGGATCCTTTTTTGTTATTTAAATTACTCTGCGTTTTATTATGTTCTGGAAGTGGTTTGTGCATTGGCTGTTCTGCCCTGGGTCTTGCTCCCCAGCATTTCCAGGCATGGTGGTCTGGGGGAGGGAATATCCCTGGCAGATGCTTCTCTCATCTGGTCATTGTGTTTCTGTCCTAACCGATTATCAGTAAATGACCCGTTCCTGACCCAGCTCTTCTAGGAAATAACATTGTTGAGTAACTCCTGGGTTTGGGGTGGGCTTGAAAGGAAGGTCAACGGTAGCAGGACCAGATGGACATTGTTGTGGTTGCTGCAGTGGGAATACCAAGATGCTTTGACTCCCTTCCCTAGTACCCATTGTGTAACTGCACTTGGGTGGTGCTGTACAGACACTGCTAGTTGGTGGCAGGTAAGTCAGAGTGTGTGCTCCAGGCGACTGCTCTTCCTTTTAGCAGGCTGATTCTGCTCCCATGGCACCATGGTGTAGCCACAGCACCCAGGAAGGAGAGGTAAAACCAACCTTCCTTCGGTGAAACCAAAGGCCATGCCAGCCTTTCTATAGGTCAAGCCAATGTGGTGACATCTTAAGGGTTGTTTGTATGTTTCCTTGGAGAGAAAATTGAGGTTTGCTTGTTGTTAATTAAAAAGCAAGAAAAATTTAAAGGCTCTTTGACACAGTCACAGCCAGATTACATTTCATCTTCCCAAATCCCTCCTCTCATTTCAGCTTGATAAAAAAATGACTTATTTCCTCTTTCTCTTCTAGTACTATTCAATAGGCCAGTTGGGAGCTTTGAAACAGCTGCCCTGTCCTGTGGAGCGGTGCTTGCCTTGTGGCAAAGGGATAAAGTGGTTGTTGGTGGGCTAACGTAGAAAATACTTTGGGGTTCTTTTAGAATTGTTTAGAAATGTGAAACTGCTCTTGCTCACAGCAGTTTGGGAGGGAGATGGCAGATATAAGTTTTCTCAGTTAGTTTCTTCTTTTCTGCTGTTGAGCAAAACTTCCCCATCGGCCTCATCTAGGGCTGTTGCATCAAATCCTCGGCTGAGCAGAACAGGGCAAGCTTTGCTGCTTTGACTTGGAACCATTTTCAGGGGGTCCACTGGTGTCCACAAGCTCATTTCATATATATATCCTCCTGGCTCACTCTTTTCCAGTGGCCTTGGAAAGGTAGCACTGCAGTGTTATTCCCTGTTGTTGAAATTGCCCTATTCTGCTCCTCACAGCGGTGAAGCATCTTTTGCAAGGTCAGCGTTACCTCCCTGTGTCACCTTTGTGGGTGCTAGCAGCTGGAGAGCTCACAGCCTGTGCGGGAGCTCTCATGCTGATTTTGGTGCTCTCTCTCTGCCTTTGTTCCCTCTACCCTCTCCACCTACCTCTCCCACTTTCTATCCTTTCTCGCTCCTCCTCTCTCTGATCTGGGGAGGGTTTTTCCTCCTGTGCTCGCAGCCCTGCCGTTTCCCCGAAGGCTGGCTGCCCTCTTTAGCATGCAGAGCCTCATCTCCTCCAGGTTACGCAGAGGTGCCGCAAAAATAGAAATGAGAGACAAACGCCCCATTGAAGCAGCTGGCGAAACCTGGCTCCGTTCCCCGCTCCCTCCCATCTACAGTCACAGGGCCTTATTAATTTCTGTTCCTTTATTCCTATCACTTGATCTGCCTTTTAGAATATAAAATTAGGAGAATTATGGCTGATAGAAGTTGTCTAATCCTCGTTGCCCGTCCTAGGAGGAAAATGGCTTGCCACCGATGTCTTGGGCATTAGATTTCTTGTCTCGGCTGTGTTCACTGCCTCCCAGCTCTGCTCGTGCTTTGATTCCTTGCTTTGGAGTCAGCAGCTGCGTTGAGCTTCTTTGTGAGATGCTTGGAAGAGAGGGGGAAGGTGGCAAATCTTGGGTCTGCTGTTTGGCACCCCAAGCTTTGGAGTTTTTGCTGCGGGTGCAAAAGGTATGAAGTGGTGTGAGGCTGCTGTCTGGAGAGGTACTGATGTGTGTACTGCAATGGTGCTATTAGCCCTTGGCATCTGGGCTGGTTCTGGCACGAAGGGTTCCCCCAGGCCAGCCTCTGCATACTGTGGATCAGGCCCCAAGGTGTTGTACTCCAAATTCACCCCAGGAGAAACCTGGCTTGCTCAGGCTGTGTCTGTTAATGACTCATTCTTAGGGATGAGGTAGTGTAGTTTTATCTGGGGCTGAAGAGAGCAGAGCATCCCAGTAAACCAGATAATGCAGCTTAGGGGGTTTTAACTGGGTAAACACTTCAGAGTTAAATGAGGGTAAACAAACTCCCAGGATCTGAGCTTCCCGCATGGATGGGATTAGCTTTCTGGGTGCCCAGGTTCACCTGCCGTGAGATGTATGTTGTAGAGATGGTGGGGTGGGCTGTGGCTGAGCTCTAGAGGCAGCCCAAACGGGGTGTAGCCGATGGAAACAAAGAGGCTTGAGCCAGTCTTTGGAGCTGGTGCACAGTTAAATTTTCAGGCTGATGTAGGATCCAACAGTCAGTTGCAGACCCAACTACAGCAAATTTTCCATGTGGCCTTGGACCTGCCATGGTCTCTCTCCATTCTTCTGCTCCCCTTTTCGGGATAGCTTTGAGAATAATGTTTCCCTTCTGCCCCTCGCTGCCCTCTGTCATGCTTACTTAAGCTGTAAGCTCCTCAGGACAAGTGCTCTCTCCACTGGGCCGCGCAGGGCTCAGCGGTGCTCTCTATTAGTGATGCAGGTCTCTTGTGTCAGCCTGGAGAAGCCCAGTGTAAGCACCATCATGTAGAAGCCTGATCAGCACCACTGAATTGGGAGCTGGCCAGGTCTCTCCAGATCCATGCTCGTGCACAAGAGATGTGTGAACTCTCGTTTCCAGCCCTGGACTTCGCTGTTCGTGCATAGCTCACAGGGAGCCGGCCCATCCCCAGGGATGCCCAGAGGCGCTTTGGTTGGCTCTGTGATGCTGCAGTAGCTTCCTTCCCCTTTGATACTCTGCCTCTGTTGCTGTTCCCTTTTTTGTTGCTGCACTGGCCTTGGTCAATCTTGCCTTGGATCAATAGAACGAAATAAATGAGATTGAGAACTGCTGAAGCTTGGCCCTTGCGTATATGGGGAAGAATAACCAGTATTGGATTTTGCTCAGTTCAGAGAACAGTGGAGGAAGATGGAGATGGTCAGAGCAGGCCGAAGGCTTGAGAAATGCATTTCTGGCTTCCAGTGTTCTCAGGATAGGTTTGGTAATCAGCCTGGCAGGTGAGCAGCAGCTCCCAAACTTCTTGTGCTAACAAGCCAATATTTTCAGTGAAAGCACCAGGACCAACCCATCTACCATGGCCCCACAGCTCATCTTGGCCCTTGCCCTGATTTGAATTTGTCCTTCTGGGATGTGGAGTTGTAGGACACAGTAGTGGGATGGAACCTCGGGAGGTTGCCCTTGCCTGAAGGCAGTTCAGCTCTGCTGAAATCATTTCAGGCCACGTGTGCCCAGATCTGCGTGCAGCATCCAGGTGATGTCTCAGCAGTGCTTTGTAAAATCTCTGTTTCTAATACTTCAGGACTGTGCAAGCATTTTCACATCTGCATTCTGGTGATATCTCAGAGCTGTTTCTAACACAGGAGTTTCTCCTCTTAAGACATTTCTAATGGATGGTTTCCTGTCTTGTATCAGAAATGTTTGGTGCTAGTTCTCGAGGTCGTGACTTATCACTTTGTACTGTTTCTTTTCATAATGTTGCAATTATTTCCACTCTCAACATCACCTAGCTGTACCTACAGTCTTTCTGTACAGTGATGATGTCTCTTTGCTTTGTGTCCTTGGCTAATTTCATTATCGTGTTCCTAATTTTTGTTCCAAGGTCACTTAGGAAAATGCTAAAGAACAGCAGATCCAAGGACAGACCTTGAGGAATTCCACTAATAGCCTCCCTCCAGCACTAGTCGCTGTCATTTTTTGTATAGCCAGTGCCTTACAGTTTTCCAGCTAATCAGTGTCTTTCTTGCCTCTCTTGTAATTCTGCATGCAGCACTGTATCAGATATTTTACTGAAGTCCAGATGGATTAGATCTGCTGCATTTCTCTCGTCTAGAAAATCAGCTATCAAAGAAAAATACCAAATTAGTCTTCATTTCAGCTTATTCAATTAGTTCAGTTCAGTGACTAGTTCATTAAGAATGGAGAAACTTGAGTATGAGCTGAGAAAGCGGGAAAACTTGTCCTTTTTTATTCTGGTCTGTGAATAAAAAATCAGCTGTGAGAGGATGAGATCTTCTAGTTTCAATGTGCTGAAGAACAGAGGGCTAGGAAGCAATTGGTTCAGTTCACCCAAATTAGTTACTTTGATTGCTTAACAAAACTGCTTTAAATGTAAAACATGTTTTGGTAATCTCATTTTTTCCTTATGTCTCCATATTTATCATGGTATTTATTGGTTGAATAAAGCCAAGTTCCAGGTGCTGTTTTCTTGCATTTTGATTGAAGTTCAATATGCATGTGGATGTACCTTGACACAAATCACAATTAAAATCCTCATCTAGGAATCAAGAAGTGTCAGTCAAACCTTCTAATAGATAAAATGGAAATAACAAGGATATAATTGTTGGAAGAAAAGTGTAAAAGGCAACCTGCCTCCCTGCTTAGCATTAGGTAGATGTTTGCTGTTGGTGCATTTTAATGCTTACCTGTGACAGCCCTTCCTTATGAAAACAAAAAAAGTAATTGCAAAATGAAGTTCAAATTAATGACTTAAAAATCGATTTCTAGCCTAGTGATTTAAAACATTATTAGTATTGGTGTTGTAAATAATTTTGGTTTCAATCAGTCCCCCTGCATGTAATACAGCTGCAGATCAGGAGCATGAGGGTGAAATTTTGTCTGGGTGGCAGTTTGACTGGAAACTGTCATTGGCTTCACAGGGCCAGCATTTCATGGCTTAAGTCTAAGACATTCCTTCTCTCCAGGATGGGTGATTAACAAGACACCATCCTTTCAAGAGGCAAAAAAAGCCTCAGAGAGGGTGAACCATCATTGCCTCGTTGAAGAGAGGTGCCCCAGCCTGGGTGGCTGCTTGGCATCAACTCCTGGATATGAATGCTCCTCTGCATGGTTGTTGATATTTCCTGAAATACCCTGATTTTGGTCATCAGCAGAGAACACAGCCCATCTCAGGGGCAGGTTACCCCCAAGGCAGGTATGCACAGCAGGCTGGTTTGGCAGGAGCAGGCTGCAAGATGACAAACCCAGTGGGTGTCAGCCCTATCTCTGATACGGGTTTATTGTCATTATACAGGGACATTGTGCCTCTGCCTTGCCTCCTCGGAGGAGCCAACCACCGATGGCCTCACATCAACTTCCTTGCTGGAGTTTGCCATGATGTCACACCTGGAGGCCATGAATTCCCACGAGCAAACCAACCCAGAGGCTGAGGAGCCTGATCTTCCTCCCAGCTCTCTGCATGCTGCCCCAGGATCAGGCTTTGCCAGCGAAGAGAATGAGGAGTCCAAGATCTTACAGCCCCCGCAGTACTTCTGGGAAGATGGGGGAGAGCTCAATGACTCCAGCCTGGACTTGGGACCAGCAACAGGTAGGTTATTTTTACCCCATTCTTCCTCCTCTCTCTGCAGAGACGCTGGGGAGGTGGAAGGATGCAGGGATCTGTCTTCCTGCTTTGACACAACTCTCGCTAAGAGGGCCTGAGATTAAACGTCATCTCTATTTTCTCACCTCAGTGCCTGTTGTGTCCCCAGTGAACCCTGAGCAAGCACAGGCTTTAGAAACCAAGTTACAGCTGAGCCTTTATTCCTGAGCTGCTACAAGTTGGGAGAAGTATTATCTCCACCTAGTTCCCTATTGCCTCATGGCCTTCCTTCTCTGTCTCCTTCCCCCTTTTATGCTCTCTTCTCTCTCCCTTATTTCTGTTGCTGTCGATTAAGCACAACCTGAAGTTCTCAAGACCGCAGCTCAGAGATCAAGGCCATCTTGGGGTTTGAGTCAAATTTGGGTTCCCTGGGCCAAATTCTGGATTCCTCACTCTGAGAATTCAGTGGGGATTTGGCCCCAAAGAAGACAGCAGGTCGTCTCCCTTGGGCAGCTGTCCTATCGCCTCTGCTGACCTGCCTGCTTCCTGGGAGTCCTGGCCAAAATGAGTTTTGTTAGTGTTTGAGCTCGCTTTCCTCTGTGGAGTGTTTTTGAGACCACTGAGTCTCCTGAGTAGTCTGCCCCGAGCCCCTCCTTGGCTTTGAGATTCTCTCAGGAAGAGGGATGAGAGGAAGGAAGAGGGTTTCCAGTAGTTTGGGAGATTATTTCACGTGCTCCTGCTCTTAAGTCTATATGGGGCATGTATTAAGTGTTACCCAGGGGCCAGGCTTCAGCCTTATCCCTCCTCCCTTATCTCGTATAGCTGCCTCCCTCTCAGCAGGTCTGTCTGAGCGCTGCAATTAGAAAGTACAAGTCTTGCTTTATCTTCAGTCCTATTTCTGTGACCTGTGCTCACGCAGGGCCGAGGGCTGCCACTGCGCTTCGGCTTAAGCTGCCTGCTGGGGCACAGTGCATGCTCTGTGGGGCAAGGGCCATCTCAGCTTAGGTCTCCAAAGCCATTTACTCGCTAACATTGCTGCTAAACTCATCTGGCGGTGCTCTTGCTGCCCTGCGGCTCTTGTGGCCCCCGGGACACTTGCAGAGCTGATGGTGGGGAAGCTGTGCAGATCTCTGCAGCGATGCTGGGGTGGATGGTGTGTGTTCCGAGCAGCGCATCCTTGGGACATGCTCTGGCTTAGCCGCTCTCAGGCGCTGGCAGCGCGCTCAGCGGCGCTTTTATTTGTGTGCCAGCAGGCACCTGCGTGTACTCACAGATCTGGACGTGACTTGGAGAACAGCATGTGCTTGTGCATTGAGAGCGAGCTGCGCTGGGTACCAAACCCAGCCTCGCCTCTTGCATGTGTCTCACTCCATTTGTATGCAGAACACACTCCTCTCTCCTTCCGTCCTTGCCTGCAGTGCCTTCCTCCATGAACAGATGTGCTCTTTCAGCTGTCCTTTACACATACTCTGCCCTGTCCACTGCCCAGCTAACCACTTCTGTGCTTCCAAGCACTTTTTTTTTTTTTTTTCCCCCCCTGGCCATTGCTGTGTCCAGAGCTTGTGCCTCAGTAGCACTTCAGAACCTTGGTTAATAGAATAGTTTGAATTATTCAAGAGCTGGGAGCGCATTTCTACTTAAAATTTAATTAGAAACCTGCTGTGTGTCATTTTACAATAAAGGATATTGTAATAGCATCTCTAAACTGGGCGGCCTTCTCCTGTCATGCAAAGCATGTGCATGAGAGGTGCACACAACCAATGGATCTGACATGCTGCATGTGTGACAGATGCCATGTGATACCTTGTGGAAATGTGTGATGACATCTGTTAGGTTATTTTCAACATATAAATCGATTAAACAGTTTCAAACAGCTGCTGTTTAAGAAAAAAAAAGTTTATGGTGTAAGTTTTCCTTATGTGGGAATTCTCTCTGAATGACAGTGAAGTGTAGCCTGGCATAGTTGGTAGCTCTGTCCCAGGGACAGATTTGAGACCCTCTGTCAATCAAGGCACAAACCAGGATTGTTATCCTATGAAAGAAAAAACTCCCTGCTGTGAAAGGAGACCTGTGCAGGTTTCTTTCTGGGTTTGATGTAAATGTGTTTGGCCTGGAATTGGTGGTCTTCTTGCACCTGAGATTTCAAAGCTGTATTAGTCATCTCCTTTTCTTTTTCCTTTGTCCTTCTGTCTGTGTGAGGAGGCTTCTCTGCCTCTATGTGACTTTAAGGCTGCAAGAGATAAAAAGTAATAACAATGTGCAGCTGTTGCTCTTTTTTTTTTTTTTTTTAAGTGCACTTAACCATCCTTTCAAAATTTTTGTAAAACATGTGGCATCTAGGGCCACCTGTTAGTCCATTAGAAAGTGAGAACAAACTCCCACTGGCAGAGCAGAGCTCGGCTTGGGGCTCAGATTCTCCTGAATAATGTGCTTTTGCTGATTTATGCTACGGAACAGTAAATCTATATTGACATCAGTGAGCACCAGCACCACTTGTTTCATTCTGTCTGAGTGTTCACAGAAGTGCACGCTTGCATGTGTGCTAACCCCTGTGCAGCTGCTACGCAGAGGAGCTGCATCTGGAAGAGATGGATTAGGTCTGGTGGGAGTGTGGCTGCCATATTCTTAGAGAAAGAAGCAGCCTGTGACAAATACTTCAGCCAAGAGGCAAGTCAGTGGAGCTGTGAACCTGTAACTTCTGCATCCCACTACCTTCAGTCTTCCAGGGAACCCAGAAGCTTCTCAGGTTGTAGTTTGGGTTTGGCCGCTTTGTTTCATCTTTGGTATTTAATTGATCTGACCCACAGATCAAGTCTGAAGATAAATTGGACCTGCAGAGACTCGCATCCAGCCCTTCTTGTCCTCCTTTCTCTTCTTCCCGCCTTCCCCATCTTGTTTTGCTTGGAGGCTTCCAATTCCCCATGTTTCCTACTTTCACACTGCGTTTCCTGGACAACAGGTGAAACATCTTTTCTAGCTTTTGGGCTGGAAGATGGGAGTCATTAGGGCTGCAGGTCCCTTTGAGTCACTGATTTTTAGTGAAAGAGTTATATGGTGGCATATCCATCCTGGAGCGCTCCTTAGTTTGCACCTCTCAGTGTAATCCTTTGGCTCAGTCAGAACACAGTGCCCTGTGTGTTTCCCATCCAGTGAAGGCTCTAGGTTGAGGCAGCCTACTTGTTAATTGCTGTCAAGTGTGGGCTCCTGAAACTGATGCAAGACTTGTGAATGTGTGGTGAATGAAGGCACTTAGTGTCTCTCTTCCTTTGCCCAACAGCTGAGCCTCCAAGGACTGGTGTGCATCATCACATCTTCCAGAGGGATGGTGAGCTGGCCTGAAGCTTGCTTTGTTACAGCCAAGGTCTGCTCTTTTAGCTCCAAGGTTGTGCCTGTGAAGACCAAGGCAGAACTGTGCTGGGAGCTACCAAATCTAGTCTTATAGGTTGGTGATTCACTAGGAGGGCATGTGGCACTTTGCAGGGGCAGGAGGTGGGAATTGTAATCTCCTAATTATTCATAGTATTAGCAGAAGGGATTCCTAGGAGAGCTAGGATGAGGGATAGCAGGACAGAGAAGTTAGAAGGATGGTATTCAAAGTAAGATAAGTTTTCTGACCAGCTAATGGGATAAAATATCTTCCATCCCTAACTCTTCTTTGATAGTGAGATTCACTTCCTTCCATGATGAATTATTTGCCTCTGGCCAGAGAGATCCCAGTCTCTCTCAGCCTTACTGAAATCTGCTGCCTTTTCATCCAGACTGACAGCAAATCTGCAGTTGTTAATACCATCTTCAACTCAAGCATTAATGAAATGAAGCACCTGGTAATGACTGTCTACATAAGAAGCTTAGTGCTGAGCAGCCCCTGCCTGAGCTCAGCTCCCGAGATGCCTCTTGTTTATGCCCTGGTTTAGTGTGCGCTGACACGTTAGGTGCTCTGTCTTGGGACAAGCCACCTCGACCAAGACACTGCTGGCAAAGGCTGACCTGTGACAAAGAGGATTTCTGTGTGCGTAGTGTTATTCTGGTGCAGCTATCCCTGACCAACTTTGTGTTTGGGTGAGGCTGGCTTATTCTGGCCTTATTGTGGTTCAGGCACGGAGCAGGAAGAAGGCATCGGGCTGTTGGGGAGCAGCAGTAGCACTGGGTGCCTAACCTCTAGCTGAGGCAAATTCCGAGCGTAATGAAGCCTAACCACTTTGCTGCCATGGGTGTCTCTATTATCTTTTGTGTGTGTGGACCTGTCTTGGCGTTGCAGATAGTAACTTCTCCTGGCTCTTCTGGAAGATTAGGGTATTAGCCCCAACTGGCTCAGCTCCAGCACCAGTAATTGCATTTTGCCCCTTTGAAATCCCCCCGCAGTTTCAATCAGCTGGTGTATGCCTTTTTGCAGTAAGCCTTGCTGCTGGATACTGCAAAATGGCAAGTAGGTACCACCTCAGACCAGGCTCCACTTGACACAGCGAGTAGAATGCCCCTTGCACTTCCCAAAGTTGGCAGGTGCTTTAGTGTGAATGGTGCTGTCAGGCTGTGTGGTGTTGTGGTGGGAGCCCAGGAACGCTCTTGTCTTTATTACAGTGCCTGATAGTTATCAGTAATTCAATCACTGATTAACATGATCTTCCAGTTTAATCCAATAAAGACCTTATGGTCAGGTTATGTGTACTAAAAACAATGAGGGTCACCCTTTTTCTGAGTTGCTTTAAACAGCTCTTAGTGGCACATACAGGGTAGGGAAGCTTGTAGGGCAGTAACTGAGACCAGCTCTTCTGAATGAAGGAGAAACAGAAATATAATGAATTAAATGTCTGGCTGGGGAATTGTGCTTTGGCTCAGCGCCAGGTCTTGGCCCATCTGGTATCAGGGAAGTTTCGGTATTGATTTCAGAGGAAGCAGGACATTGCCTAAGTGGCAGCTCCTGCAGAGGTTTGAAACTCGTGTTCACCTCTCCCAGGGCAAATCGTCTCCCCAGGCAAAGGAAATGAATCTGTGTGACCGAGACTTAGGTCTGTGGAGAGATGCAAAGGGCAGGATGCAGAGTGACAGGAGGGCTGTGCAAGATGGTTTCTTTAGAAATAGTGCCTGAGGGTCTTTGCAAGAGAGCTTGGAGGGGGGGTGATGGGGCATGCGAAGACAGCTGGATGGTGCAATGGGAGTAATATTGCTACTGATGGAAAGCATTAAGAGGCGTAGCTAAGGATGTGTGGTGGCAAAGAGATGAGGTGGAGGTGTGGAATTTCATATCGGTGAACCAGACTCCCAAGGGGATGGTGTGACTGAGCTCTGGGAGAGTACATGACGTGGAGCTGTGGCTGCCTGCTATGCTCGTGTGGTCCATCCCTGCTTGATTGGCCAGAGATGCTGGGACAGTTTTGTGGCTCCAGTGGGCGTTTTTCCTCTAGGCTCAGGCTGGCTCCATCGTGGCATGGCTGCTCTTGTTTGTGGCTGGAAGGGCTCCGTGGCACCTACTATCTCTGTGTGTGGCCACAAGTTCCTCTTGTACTCCGGTCTGCCGCCGATCTTCGTGGGAAGACTACAGAGCACATCCTAGTATGGAAGGAGCTGATGGTGTGTGGAGTTACTACCCCCTCCCTTCTCAGGCACCCTTCTCTTTGGCAGTGGTCTGCTTCCTTGCTGCAATTAGATGAGCTGATAAAAAAGCCTCATGAATCAAGCATTGCAGACAGCTCCATAATAGCTGTCTCATTAAACAGAAGATCCTGCCCCACTTCTGCAGGAGGAGCACAGGTCACCTGAGTCTGTCTGGCCTCTCTGTTCCATGGTTGCTGTTTCTCTCCACAAAAGCTGGTGGGGATGGAAGTGAATAGCACTGGCATAGGTAGGTGGGAAGGTCTGTGGGTGTGATTTCCTGTGCCCAGTGCATGGGAGCCAGGTGTAGAGGATCTCCTGAAGGTAGAGGACAACTGGGTGGGCTGGTGGGTTGTAGGGTCTAGAAGACCACTTGCTGATGGGTAACTGCTAGCTGAATGTTGGAAGGAGCTGCTGAAAATAGGAGATGCCCTTTGAATTCCCTTAGGGCTGCGAAGAAAGGGAATTGAGTGAAATGCTGAGAAGACTCTTTGAATGGGGAAGCTCTTAGCTCTGCATTGCTCAGATGAGTGACAGAAACCAGCTTGTCTGGAAGGAGCCTTGGGAAGAAGATGCTAGGACCAGCTTAGTGGCTGGGATCATACCAAGGACAGGGTGAAAAAAAATCCTTCAAATCATAAAAGGGGGATGTAAACTAAAAGAAAATATGAGCATCTTAAAGAGACTTGATCTTCAGGAGTGGACAGATGCCCTTGGTAGTGAGACAGCAGGAGATGATTCCAGACAGGAACTAAGCATCCAGCTGTGAAGTCTGGAAGGAAGGATTGACTCACCATCTCTGAACCTGGAAAGTGATTGAACCCCTTTGGGAAGTGGGTTTTATGTAGAGCTGCTTGTTTTATGGAGGACAGAAAAAGTACAATTCTGACCAAAATGCCTCAAATCTCACTGTTTTCTGTGTGAATCTGAGTAACAGCCCTTGCAAGATGTGAAAGGAGTTGAGATTATAATGAGCGAGGATATTAGGACCCAGAGAGGAGAAGGATGCTCCCAGCTTAGCATGCAGGGTAGTGGAGAGGACTGATGGGGATGTTAACTCAGTAGCGAGTGTGAGGATTCCTATGTCTGCTTCTACCTTGTTGATTTGCTGGCCTAGAGAAGCAGCTCAGGTTTTAGTCTTTGGCTGCCTTGTAGGATGGAAGCCTGCTGGGAGAGAGTGGGATGGGTTCTCCTTGAGCTTCCATTGCCTGGGAGTGATGGCAGAGGCAGCAGTCCCTCTGGCGTCTTTAGATCTTCTTGGTGGAGAGGCAGCGTGGCTGTACCATGCAGGGCTTTCCCCCACAGGAGCTAGCTAATACGTGACAGAGCACCTTAAGAAAAGGTGGAATGTATGACTTCAAAAGGAGAGCTGACAGGCCAGGAGCATTTCAGGCTCCTGCGGGACAAACCTCATGCTGCTTTTTCCTCATTTGTTTTTCTCCTATGCCCATCTGCTAGTTCTTGCTCTCCTGGAGGTGGGAAGAGGGGCAGGGAAGAGAGGAGGTGCAGAGGAGTCGAGAATAGCTGATAGCTGAGAGTGTCTTTAGGCAAAGGAGATAGCAAACTGGATCACTGATCCTTGAAATAACATCTCGTCTGACAGGGCCTTGGTTTAAGGGGTGAAACCCTCACTTTTCACCCACAGCATATCAGGGCAGGCAGGGTTCCTGCTGCGGTTAGTGTTTTTGGTACAAACCCTGAGCATCCCTGCAGAAGGAAGAGCAGCAGAGCGCTGGGAGATGCACTAAACATTTACCATCTGTCTGAAGACAGTTCTGACCTAATGTATCAATCTCGTGGTCTGTGGCTGTTCCTGTCACTAACCACCATCCGTCTAGTAAGGCAGTGACTGCGGACACTGGCACGTGTAGCTGTTGTTAAGGGTCTTCAGAAAGACCAGTGCCAGGCGGTGGAGGGGAAATGGTTTTTGTTTGTGTGTGCTGCCGCTGCTTGCTCTTACCAGCCTCCTTGGCCTCTGAGGGAGCATCACCAGGTAGGCTGTTGGGTAGCAAAAATCTTTTAATCCTCAGGGTCCTTAGGTGCAGTCTCAGTCAGGATGGGTGCTCTCTATTGAAACACAGTGGCAAAGCAAACGTTGCTTCTGCCTGTGGTGGTCAGTAGACCTCAGTGGCCTTTTTGCAGCCAGAACTGGGAGACAGTCACTGCAGCACGACCCCAAAGATCAGCAGCTGGGTCGTGCTCATCTTTGGGCAGCATCTGGAGGGGCAGCATGAAGGGAATGAGCTGTAGGTTAGGGAAGCCACTTGCCAGCTAAACAAGAGTATCTTTGCACCTCCTGCTCAGGGTGGAGGGAGCAGCTTGGTTCTCCATGGAGGGATGAGGAGGAGCATGCAGGAGTAGCATGGGCAGTGCTGGTTGCCAGGGAATATCCAAGGCAATGGATGTGTTTGCTGACATGGCCCTCCCTGCCTGGGAGCTGACACCCTCTCTTTGACAGCAGCAAGCAATGGACTGGAGTCAGGGATGCATGGAGATTCCTAGTGTAGATCTCCTCTGTAAGGCATCCAGACTGCTGCTGCCCACTGCGCTCAGTGGAGCATCTGCTTTCTCAGGCAGAAGAGGAGGTGGGAGCTTAGGGGGTTTCAGCCACTCACTACATAACCAAAACCATAGACAGGGCAGGGTGCTTGCTTCTGGCTGCAGAGGGATCGTCTTCCTTCCCTTTCACAGTCAGAAGATGTGCTGTGCTTGTCTTGAGGAGAAAGGGAGTTAACTGGGATGCAGACTCCTGAAATGGAGCTCCTGGGGTACAGGTAATTTCTCAAGAAGGATGGTGGTTGTTTTTATGCCTTGCCACTCCGAGCTTAATGTGTCTGATCTTAGAGATACTCTTCTTATCCTGGGATCCCAGCTCCTTGCTGGGCTTCCAGAAGAAAGAACTCCCTGCTCTGACCTTACATTTCTGAGGTGCATCTTCTCCTTCAGCACCTACATTTGTGTAGCAGCATCACATGCATTTGTGGTCCGAGCCGCAGAACAAGCAGGGGCTGAAGTTGGAGGGAGGGGAGGTAGATTTGGCTTCTGTTTCGCCACAGCAAAACTGTTCCTTAGTGACATGGGAGTCTTACAGTGCAGATGTTTGTGGGGTGACTTTCCTGCTGTGAAGTGCTGTACAAACTGAAGTTCTGCATTTCAAAGATGCCCAGGTTGATTCAGGTTTAGGTAGTATTGCTTGGGTGTGCCAGGAGTAGGATTGGATTTGCTGTGCTTTTATTTCTTTTCCCTCGTATTTCTTATTTAGCTTGTGGCCGACTGCTGCTACCACCCCATATCCTTCTGAATCCTGTCTGGAATGAATCTCTGGGTCACAGCCTGATTCCTCATAATCTCCCCTTAAAGATGCCAGGTGTTGAACCTGTTATTTATTATTTTCTGTGAAAGTGCCTCAGGACAGAAAGGAGTGGAGAGAATGAACATGTGAATTATTCCTAGGGGAAGCGTGTTCACTGAGATAGGACAGGGACCTGGGGAAGCACAGGAGGTTGTGCTGCATTTGTCAGATGGAGTTGGTTTTTTTGGTGGCAGGCTACCTGCCCATAGAGGGTCTCTGCTATTTGTCCCTATCCATGGCTGGATATATATGAGGCCAACTCTCTGCCTTTCAGAGTTCATGGTTACTTGGGATGTGATATGAAGTTTTTTTGATCTCTTTTTAGATTACAGCTTTCCTGCTGCTTCTCAGAAGGCCCTGCTGAAAAGGAATGGGACACAGGTGAAAGACAACTGGGAAACATCCACTGTCCAGCCGCCGGCAGAATTTGTTGAGCCTGACTTGCACACTCCTCTCTCCAGCACGCTGGAGGAAGAGGAGGGCCTGCTCCCTTTAGAGCACTCAAAAGGAGGAGTGGAGAGCCTCCAGACCTCTGGGCCAGAGGTTACATCCTTTGAACCAGTGGGCCAAGAGGAATCCTTCTCCCTTCTGTTTTCCACAGCCTCTGCCAGGCCAGGTATTGTGACAGAGGCAGCCATAGGAGGGCAAGAAGAGGACTCTGTTCCTCCAGGCGTAGACCTTGGGAGCAGCATGGGACCGGGTCTTCTGCCTGTGTCCTCTGTTTTTTCTACTACTGTTGCTGCAAGGTCTCCCAGTGTTTCAGAAGAGACCTTTGAGGTGACAGCCGGGGACACGTGGGCCGTTGAGGGAGCAGAGTGGAAGCTGACTGTGACTACCACAAGAGCAGAGCTTGTAGAGACCACAGTGGAGGCTGGAGGGGAAGAGCATTCGGCCAGAGAGGAGGTCTCAGAGGCCACGATGAGGTGGGAGATGCTGGAGCCCACAGTGCAAAGTGAAATGGAGCAGACAGTGGAAATGCCTGTGGGGACACCCTCTTCTGGAGGCAGCTCCCCTGGCACCCAGACTTTTTCTAGGAGTGAGCAGCACCACACTTCTGCATCTCCATGGGACAGGGCTGATGAGCCTGCGCTGGATCCCATTTGGAATGACACCGAGTCAGCCACTGAGACTGTGGCAGCAGAGAGGAGCTTGTCACCACAGGCTGGGGACGCCCGCATGGCTGTGCTGCCAACGGAGCTGCCCTGGGACTCAGCACAGGTAGCACTGGGAGCAGGGAGTGGGTGGGAGGTTGCAGTGGCGACATTTGGGTATTTCTCTTCTGGGGGCTGTGCAACCCCGTGTCCCTAAGTCTGACTGGTGGAAATAACTTTTTCTGTTCTGAATTCTGGGGAGACTTTTTCCCAGCACTTCTGAAGGGTGTCTGTCATCCTTGGTGAAAGCCCTGTCCCTTCACATCTTTCCCTGCTAACTGCTGCACAGAGTCCTGCTTCTAATAAACACCTGTCCTCTGGGGTGTGCACAGCAGCAGAAGCTCCTTGTTTCCTCAGCCTGCATTATTGGAAATGTCAGGGCAAAAATGGCCCCAAGGATTTCTGGAAAGGGAGTGAGAAGGAAGTGCTATTTTTGCTGCCGCTGCCTGCAGGGACCAGATGCAGAGCAGGTGGAGCAGGGTACAGCAATCTGTGAGGATGTTGGTCTAGGAGAGCCCATGGGAGAGGAGGTATGAGGTGAACTGCAGTTTCTGAATCCAGTAAACTGGCAGCTGCTTAAGGGAAGATGGGTAGCAGGAGCTGCCTGCTCAGAAAGTACCAGGGAAAGCATTTAATTTTCCTTTCTGCCCCATGGTACTCAGCAGACAAGTGCTTGACAAGACTCAGCTTGAACAAGTGACTTAGGATTGGATGCACAGAGGGCCATCCTTCAAAGTGCTGCCCTCTCTCACCAGTCTGAGGACCACAGAGGCTCCTGGTTAGGTTTTGTGTTAAGTTCTGATCACATACAGAATAAGGCTACAGGCTAGAGAGCTTTCTACTGAGTACCTGCATTGTCCTGGAGTCTAGAGAGAGGTGGAAGGCAAGCTGGGCTGTGGCAGGCTGGCACAGGCACCTTGTCCCTGCCCCATGTGCTAGCACTGAAATGGTGATTCCTCCTTAGTACAGAGCATTAGAGGACAATTGCGTCCTTTGAGAAGTGCTTCTCAGGGACATGGCACAGCCCCTTGCTCCTGTCCCTTGTGTACCCTGTGCTTTCAGCAAGAGAGCTGCATTCGCTACCCAAACCCAACTGTCTTTGTCTTGTCTCTCCAGGTGATCTGCAAAGACTGGAGCAACCTTGCGGGGAAAAACTACATCATCCTGAATATGTCGGATAACATTGACTGTGTACGTGAGTCCAAAGAGAGTTGATGGTATGGGAGGAATCGTGTTTAGAGACGTGGAGGCAGGCACTGCTCTTGCTATCTGCTTTCACTGCAAAACATTTTCAAAGCACTAAATCTCAACTTCCTTGTAGAGGCTGTGGAGAGAAGGGGAGGAGGACAGAAATATTCCTGTTTTCCAAAAGGGAAAAGAGTGGGTGGAGAGACATGATTTTGCTCAAAGTCTAGCACATGTCAGTCCCATACTGGATTTTGACTAACTCCTGGCTGCTAGTCTCTGCCAGTCAGTATCTGGATTGTCATGAGACATGAGGGTTTTTAACGTTGCACCTTTTACTGGTAGGAAATGTGGCAGGATCGAAGTGCAGTTCTCCTTCCCTCTCTTCCTTTTCCTCCCTTCCTTCCAGTCCAGAATATAGTAACGTTCCTCTGATGGCTCAGAGGAATAGGGACTCCCTGTTTGCAGTGTAAATGGTTCAGTGTCAAGCAGCTGTTGCTAAATCTTCCTTAAGTGCCTCTTCTCCCAACCCTGTTATCTTGCGTGTTATCTGGGTCTGTTAACCAGCCACGCTCTGCTAATCCAATGCCTGCCCATCCATCCCCATAAAGCTGCAGTTAATTCATGAGCCCAGAGCCCCTTGTGGATCCCTGGTAAGGGCTCGTTCACCTCTGCTGGGCCTTTTATCAGGCACTTTAAAACCAGTTGTGAAAGGCCTGGGGTCAAGGTGCTCTCATAATTCGAAGAAATGATTACGAGCCTGACAGCCCGAGACCAAAATGTTTCACTGGGGAACTGTGTTCTGGCCTCGCACGCCTGCACTTTTGCTTTCTGTGGCTCCTGCGCTGGGCAGAGCTGGCTGGTTTTGTTACTGTGGGGTGGCTCTGTGGCACTGACCCATTTCCACTACTAGTGAGTTGTTGTTTCTTTTTTTTTTTTAAGGTGAACTTTTTGGGGACAGGGAAAACAGGAGAATTTCTATAGACAAAAAAACCATATTAATTGTTTTAAGGGTAGAAGAAAAGTCAGTCTCTTTCCTCCTGATTTAGGCAAACCAGTTTGCTCTTTGGAGGGTTTTCAGTTTACTCTGCTCCAGTTCACAATTGCAACTCAGAAAATCAGTCCTTGAAAAACCTAGTCTTGCTGCCCCGTTTCCTCCATGTCCTAGTCCCCATTGCTCTTTCTCCCATCTCTGTGGAGTTTAAATGCTGGTTAATTTTGTGACACGTAGTAGCTTCCTTTCTGTGGTCACTTGCACTGGTGGTGTTTAAACCGCGGGAAGGGTGAGAACTGAAAAGCAGATGTGCAAATGCCTCTTGACCAAATGATGTCTCTGCTGGTGAATCCTCAGTTCTGCCTTGCTGAAAGAAGACAGTGCCCTGGGATAGGCAGGACTGAACTGTTTTTCTACTTGATTTCATGTTTCAAAACATATTTCCTAGTGAATGATTTGTGTTGTCCTCTGCCTTATTCAAAGGGACACTTGTCAACATACATATTTAACACGAACATCGCTTTGTTGCCTGCTTCCCATTACCACTTTGCATGGCTGAAGCTGGAATAAAGCTCTTCTCCTTTCTACTGGTGTTGATGCAGTTTGTTTCCTACCCATTGTAATTTGCTCAGTTTGAACAATCACCTCCCCTCTGCCTGTCCCTTTTGTTTTCTGGTTTCTGTATCTGAGCCCTGTGGTGGTCAGGTTTCCAGGGTTGCAAGGGAGAACTTGCTGCTGTAGTTTCAACACATGTGAATGGGGATTCCTCATGTATTTCCTATGTTTTGGTGCCCTGATCTGGTGTGGTACTGAGTCCCACTGAAAAGCCAAGGGGCAAGGAGGATGCTTAGCCCCTTCCAGAGGGTTGCACCTTGAGCTTTAATATTCTAGTCATAGTGCTAGGCTTCTGCCCACTGCAGGGATGATGTCTGGGATAAGCTGGCAGCTCCCTTCAACCTTCTCTGAAGCCATTAAGTCAGAAATATTGACTGGCAT